>JAKTVK010000226.1:0-31719 GCA_030557155.1 Petasospora amylophila | reverse complement strand
TGGTGTGTCAGTTTCTTTCAAGATGAGCTCTGTTGGTTGAGGTTCTTGACAGAAGTTGTGATTCTTGTGATCTATTGGTTGGGGACTTCGTCACCGGTCATTGGTGCTGCTTTGGCCCCGACGTCGTCCCCTCCGGCACCCAGTAGTTTCACAGATGAAGCACTTCTCGAGAGTTCTAAGGCCAATAGTACATGCTCCACCACTAAAACTGACACACGTTGAGATGACGAGAAACTGGGTGTTAACTGATTCTGAACTGACTATTTCACTGGTCCGGATGATGAAGAGTTCACCTGGTCTATGTCGTCCCATGGAATTGTAGTAACTTCATCCATGTGTTGAGCTTGATCTCTTCCAGGTAGAAGAGTGATTGTGTGTGTTGATGATATATGTCTTTCGTGGAAGACTTATCTACAGGTTCTTTCTGGGTGGAACGTCACTGTGAAGATTTATCTGAATGAATGATCGACACCCAGTTTGGCCTCTGTTGCGGTTTTCCACACTTCAAGACACCCTCCCATGGGTCAGATGCTTTCTAAGAGTCAACATGTCCAGCATCCAATGTGTGTACGCATATTTATAGAGTCTGTCACGCTGTTCGTTAGTATGTGAGCTGTTCCTTGCGTCATGATGTCATTTTCTGAGTGGGTGATACCATGGGATCTGACCAGTCTCATGGTAACCTGGTCAACGCTCTTGGAGATGTATCAACCGTGGATCTTGGCCGCTGCTACGAACAGTTGTTGACTTACTCGAAGACAGGAAGCTGCCATCTTGTTCTTCTTTTTTAGCTAACTAACTATGAGGATGGTAAACGCTGCTCAGGTTGAAGACATCCGCAAGGTTCAATGTGTTGGAGTTTGTGTTCATTTGCCCGGTGGTGTTGATGACTCTGCGCACGTGACCCACGACCTTCCCCATATGTTGACTTGTTTTTATAGGCTGTACCGATGCCTGAGCATGCGCGGGCCTCCTGGGAACCTATCTAGAGCTCTTAGAACTAATAATAAGAGCTCTAGGAGCAGCTAGGCCCAAATTAATGAAAATATATCACGAAAACTTGAACGAGGGGGGGTATTGAATTTTTTTTGTAGGGTTTGGCAATTTTGACATATTGTACCCTATTTGGCGCTAGGGTGGTGTTATGGGTCCCATTATGTGCTCAATGTATAGATCTGAGCTCAATGAACATGGCTATGTGTGCTAAATATGTGTAACACTAATGGTTGTTGAGTTATTAGCCAAAATATAGTGTTTTTCAAGGGGTCCCCATACAAAATGTATGGCGAAACTTTGAACCTTTGTAACTTTGGAACTAAGAGACCTATTCAAGCTCTGATAGGTTCAGTGACGTTCTAAGAACGGGTATATACGACTGAACAACTGCTGAGCTATTTGGAACCACTTTTAATACAAAATTACCATGTACAAATTTATAAGGCCAAGTCACGTGAATGTCATGTGATAGTCACGTGACAACAAAACATCCGGACACCACAATCGCTAACAAATGGCCATCTCCGATTGTCATAAACTTCCAAGTCAATTATGAAGGTGTTCCCTTGGGAATTTCGGTGTTTTGAATGGAGTTTAGTAGTGTAATGTGGTGCTAAAGATTCAATAGGTGCCCTTTAAACCATAATATTCCGGGTGTTAAGCCGCAATATTGAGCACGGTCTAAACGGCTGCCGATTGACGTAAACAGTACAGTTCCCGGGTTCTATTCAACTTTCATTAAAAAACTAGTGTACAAGGTATTTTGACAAATCGTAATGACGATGGAAAGTGCAAAAGTATGGGGGTCATGAAGTGGTTCATCATTGTGCAATGTTGTGATATGGTTTTGTGTGGGGGATGGATGATTTTACTCGAGGGATGGGATCTCCTTAACAACCTCATCGAAAGTCTCACGGTACTCCTCGGCCTTCTCGGCGTTCTTCTTGCTCTTACCACCGCCTGGGACGATCATGACAACAGAGGTTGGTCTCTTGGTGGCACCAGCGGAACCGAGATCCTCCTTAGATGGGACAAAGAGGAATGGGACAGCAGAGTCCTCACAGAGAACTGGGATGTGGGAGATGACATCTGGTGGGGAGATATCACCGGCAATGACAACGAGACCCTTCTCACCTTTTCTAAGAGCCTTGACAACCTCCTTGACACCTCTCTTGACGTGCTTGGCCTTGGAAGCCTTCTTCACGGTCTTGAGCACCTTCTTGTTCAACTTCTTTGGGGCGAGCGGCTTGGCGAATGGGAGAACAGCTGGCATTCTCTTCTCGTAGTTATCCTCGCCTTCCTCCTTCACAGATTTGTCCTTCTTAGCCATTGTTGTATTGGTTTTAGTGTATGTACAGAGCTTCTTATTACCGTTAAAGCCCAAAAGGCCTGAAATTTTTTTTTTCGCACCAAGGAGAAGAGCCCCCGGATTTAGTAGGGACCCTCGGAACTCGGATCCCTCCTCGCGCTTCCAAAATTTGCCCTGTCTTCGACGAAGCATTTACTTTGGATATTTATAAAGATTCCCCCAAAAAAGCAAAGCAAAGAGTTTCCAATGCTCTCACAAAAAGTGTCTATGCTGTCGACTGCTTCGACGGTGGGCGTGCGTTTTTTCTCTGCGTCCGCTGCCGTTGCCGGTAAGCCAGGTTGTAACACCATCAAACCGGTTCATCACAGAGTTAAAATCGACAAGAACAGACTTTCACCACGATTTGCAGGGCTCAAATATAGCAAGAACGATATCAGATCACCTGGCTACAAGCCAACAGCCACATATCAGGACCGTGTTGCGGAGTACTACGAAAACACCGTCAAGTCCGACCTTTTGCTCATCAACGCACAGAACAACGAGATCACACAACTGGGTAACAAACGCAGACAATGGGGTGGTGAATCGCCCTTCCACGTGAACAGATCGCTTAGAAAACCAAGTGGATCTGCCGCTGAGACCCCAGATATCAAGCCACACAACGTTAAGAACATTCCAGGTATCGAAGCCATCCACATCAACTGTTACGTTGAACAGGCCAAGGACAACGCCAACCATGCCATCAGTGCCCTTGTGCAACTCCAACAGATCACAGGAGTGAAGCCATCACCTATCTACTCGAAGACAAACGTTCTCCACTGGAGAGTGCGTGCCGGTTACCAGATGGGTGCTCGTGTGACACTTAAAGGTCGCCCTTTGAATCAGTTCCTCACAACGCTTACCGAAATTGTCTTGCCAAGAATTAGAGAATACAGAGGTATCTCTAACAAATCCGGTGATACGTTGGGTAACATCCAATTCGGTCTTAGACCGGAAGATGTCAGATTCTTCCCAGAGATTGACGCTAACCAAGATTTGTGGCCAAGAACTTATGGTTTCCACGTCAACGTTGTCACCTCTGCACAGACCGACTCCGAGGCTAGAACCCTTCTCAGTGCATTTGGCTTGCCATTCTACGGTTCAGAGAGAGGTGTTAAGCCAGAGAACATTGAGTACTGAAACCTGGATTATGACCTATTCATAGAAAATTAACGATCTGTATATACTGATAGCCTTTGTAGAATAATACAACCTTATATATACAATTTTGGGATAAATAAATAGGTTTTTTATATTCCAATAATACCACGCTATTACCACAGCACTACCCAATTAGGTAGTCTAGATCCGGGCGTTCCCGCGATTTAGAAATTGACAACAAATCACCAAAACAAAACCAACACAACGACGTCAAAAAGCACCAGGAAAAGCACCAGGAAAAGCTCTCTTTCATAAGGAGAAACGTGGCGTGAAACTCATCGACAGTTGCTGATCAACTATTGTCAACTCAATTGCAACCGCCACAGCGCTCGCTCACGTTCCGCCGTTTTCCATACGAATTTTGAGAGGTACGTGTCACCCTCTGTTCACCAAAGAGTTCATATACTGACAATTGTTAGAGATGTCCGACGTTGCCTATACATTGGTCTACGACCCGAGCCCGGCCTCGAAGCCCTCCGTTGCCGGCTTCAAGACCCTTTTGGAGAAGGGCAAAGACGAGTCCAAGATCGACGCCATGAAACAGATCCTCGTCACGATGCTCGACGGCCACACGATGCCAGAGCTCTTGATGCACGTGATCCGTTATGTGATGCCATCGAGAAACAAGGAGCTTAAGAAGCTGTTGTATTTCTACTGGGAGATTGTGCCAAAAGTTGAGGCTGACGGTAAGTTGAAACAGGAGATGATTCTCGTGTGTAATGCCATTCAGAGAGATTTGCAACATCCAAACGAATACATCCGTGGTAACACGTTGAGATTCTTGACCAAATTGCACGAGCCAGAGTTGCTTGAGCAGCTCGTTCCGAACGCACGTGCCTGTCTTGAACATCGTCACGCCTATGTGAGAAAATACGCCATCTTTGCCATCTACTCTATCTACCTCGTCTCTGACCATTTGATCCCAGATGCTCCAGAGCTCATCAATGACTTCTTGATCACCGAGACTGACCCAACATGCAAGCGTAACGCTTTCATCAGCTTGAGTAACTTGGACAGAAATGCTGCTCTTCGTTACATCCAGGACAACATTGACAACTTGAGTAACATGGACCCTCTTTTGCAACTTGCTTTCATCGAGTTCATCAGAAAAGATAAGGCCTCTGATCTCAGAAACAGATACATCAACTTGCTCTCCGAATTGGTCGAATCCTCCTCTAACTCCGTTGTGTATGAGGCTGCCTCTTCCCTCGTGGTCTTGACCAGTAACCCATCTTTTGTCTCCCTTGCCGCTAACAAGTTCATCGAATTGGCCATTAAGGAATCCGACAACAACGTCAAACTCATCGTCCTGGAAAGAGTCCACGACATTCACAAGAAGAACCCAGGTATTTTGGAAGATGTCACTTTGGACATTTTGAGAATCTTGTCCTCCCCAGATATCGACATTAGAAGAAGAGCCATTGAGATCTCTTTGGAACTCATCTCTAGTCGTAACGTTGATGAGGTTCTCAAGCTTTTCAAGAAGGAATTGCAAAAAACCGTCAACTCTGATGCTGACAAGTCCGTTGAGTACCGTCAATTGCTCATCTCTGCTATCCACCAGACCGCTATCAGATTTGCTCAGGTTGCTGCCAGTGTTGTCGATTTACTCCTCGAATTCCTTCCAGAGCTTTCTACATCATCTGCTACTGAGGTTCTCATATTCATCAAGGAGGTCATTGAGAAGTACTTTGACTTGAGAAGCTCAATCATCAAGAGTCTTCTCCAATCCCTTGACCAGATTAGAAGCGGTAAGGTATTCCGTGGTGCTCTTTGGATCATTGGTGAATATGCTATCGAGGACTCTGACATCGAGGCCGCTTGGAAGCAATTCCGTGCTTGTATCGGTGAAGTCCCAATCTTGCAAGCCGAGAAGAAACACCACGGTGATGATGAGGACGACGAGAGTGCAGAAGATCAAGAGAAGACCAACGGATCTTCTAAGCCAGTTGTTTTGGCCGATGGTACTTATGCCACAGAGTCCGCTTTCACCTCTGAGAAGCAAGTCAAGAAGTCTGATACCAAACCACCACTGCGTCAGTTTATCTTTGATGGTGATTTTTACACAGCTGCCGTTTTGGCGTCTACTTTCGTTAAACTCATCTTGAGAATGGAGGATGTTGCCACCAAACCAGAGGTTTTCAACGCTATGAAGGCCGAAGCCATGTTGATCCTGGTGAGTATCTTGAGAGTTGGAGGTTCTTCATATGTTACTAAGAAGATTGATGAAGACTCTTCTGAAAGAATCTTGACTGCCATCACCTACATTGCTGAAGGTAAGGCCAACCACAAATTGCTTGAGCTCGCCTTCTTGGAGGCTACTAGAGACGCCTATAAGGTACAGCTCGCCACCGAGGATAAGAAGAAGGCAAAGAAGGATGCCGATGAGATGCAAAAGAACTTGCAACAGATTGATGAGGTTATTCAGTTCAGACAATTCGGTAGAGCCGAAACTTCTGATGAGATGGAGGAGGATTTGACCGCTGCCACTGGTATCAAGGTGGAGGAAGATTTGTCTTCCAGATTGAGCAAGATCGTTCAGTTGTCCGGTTTCTCCGACCCAGTGTACGCTGAGGCCTATGTTAAGGTCCATCAGTTCGATGTTGTATTGGACGTTATGCTCGTAAATCAAACTACTGAAACTTTGCGTAACTTGCACGTTGAGTTTGCCACACTTGGTGACTTGAAGGTCATTGATAAGCCAGTGACACAAAACATTCCACCACATGGTTTCTTCAAGGTCCAGACCACCGTTAAGGTTACCTCTGCTGATACTGGTGTCATTTTCGGTAACATTGTCTACGATGGTGGTCACGGTTCTGAGAACAAGATTGTCATTTTAAACGATGTTCATGTCGATATCATGGACTACATTAAGCCAGCCAAGTGTTCTGAGAACAAGTTCCGTACCATGTGGAACGAGTTTGAGTGGGAGAACAAGATCGTTATCAAGTCCAACTTGCCAACTCTTAAGGCCTACTTTGACGAGTTGCTGGATGGTACCAACATGGCTTGTTTGACACCGGGTGCCGTTATCGGTGAGGAGTGTCAATTCTTGTCTGCTAACTTGTACTCCAGATCCTCCTTTGGTGAAGATGCTTTGGCTAACTTGTGTATTGAGAAGCAGCCAGATGGACCAATCATCGGTCACGTCAGAATCCGCTCCAAGGGTCAAGGTTTGGCTTTGTCGCTTGGTGACAGAGTTGCTGCTATTGCCCGTAAGACTAACAAGGCCAAGATCACACATGTTTGAAACAGGCCATTTTGTATACTATAAAGAAAAGTACAATGTCGTTACTGAAAGTTTTGTATAAGTTCAGTTAATGAGATTAATATGTAGATCTAATAAATATAAGAGAATGCAGAATTAAACAGAACAACAGCAATGCAACATATAAATCACTCCTGGGTAGCCAGCTCAGATCTGACCCAACCTTCAAGACCACCCTTGATGATGATATCTTGCAAGTTTGTACCGAGCTCACCAACCTTCTGTTGGAGAACAATGTCACCGTCCTTACCGTCTCTAACGGTAACAGTAGCAGAGTCGACATCCCATCTGAGGAACCAGCCAGTACGTCTAGTGAGCTCCTCTGGAGCGTCTCTGTACTTCTCTCTCAACATGTTGATCAAGTCTGGGATCTCCAAGGTCAAAAGGGCGTTGTTGATGGAGTTTCTGGAGAAGATGTTACCGAAAGAACCGGCAACGACGAGCTTCATGTCACGAGCCAAGATGGCAGTGGCAGCCTGTTCTCTAGAAGAACCGGTACCGAAGTTGAAACCGGAGATGATGATGTCACCTGGACCGGTCTTCTGACCAAACTCAGCATCGTAGTTTTCCATACAAACTTCGGCCATCTTCTCTCTTGGAACGTCATCCTGGTAAGTGTACTTACCTGGGTAAATACCATCGGTGTTGATGTTATCAGCGTCACAAAGGATCAACTCACCTTCGATGGACTTAGGGAATCCTTCGAGAACCTCGACACCAGTGGCAGCATCGCTCTCACCGGAAGAGGCTGGCTTCTCTGGAATGGTTATGGACTTCTTGATACCCTGTGCACCATTGGCTGGGGAACCGTCCAACTCTTCTGGACCACCGATCTTACCCAAGACAGCAGATGCCGCGACGACTTCTGGAGATGCCAAATAGGCCAAAGCGTCTTTAGAACCCATTCTACCTTTGAAGTTTCTGTTAGTGGCGGAGATACCAATTTCACCTTCTTTCAAAAGACCGGTACCGAGACCGATACATGGCCCACAACCAGCTGGCAATGGGATAGCACCTGCCTCGAGCAAAGTGTTCCAAGCACCGATGTCCTCAGCGTCCTTTTGAACGTTGGAAGAAGCGGCAGCGATGTAGAACTCGACACCTTCGGCAACTTTATGACCTTTGACAACGTCAGCGGCGGCCTTGATATCCGAAAGACGAGAGTTTGTACAAGAGACCAAGTAGGCCTTGTTGACCTTCATGTTCTTGCTCGAAAGCTCGGCGAGGGAGTTAGAGATCTTGACAGAGTTTGGACCGGAGATGTATGGGGAAAGGGACTCAAGATCCAAAGTGAGATGCTTAGCGTAGTAAGCGTCCTCATCTGGCTTGATGGCGTTATCGATCAAGTTCTGGACGGTTTCATGGTTCACACGTGGATGTGGCTGTGGCAACACCTCCAATCTGTTCTTGTACCAGTTGATCAAAGTGTCATCAACTGGGAAGACACCGGACAGGGCACCCCACTCGGTGGTCATGTTAGCAATGGTCAATCTGTAATCGACAGAGAGCTCATCGATATGGTCACCTGTGAATTCAATGGCGTGGTTAAGGACCTCATCGTTGTTGAAAGCACCACACAGTGCAACGATAACGTCTTTACCAGTGACACCTTTTGGTAATCTACCTTTCAATTCAACTTTAGCCACTGGAGGAATCTGCCACCATGTTTGACCCGTGGCCCAAATGGATGCGGCATCGGTTCTAACGATGGGCGTACCGAGGGCTCCGACACCACCGTATGTGTTAGAATGGGAATCCGAGGCGACGGTGAGGTTCAATGGGAAGGCATAACCTTCTTCGATCATGATTTGGTGACCGATACCACGACCAGCTGGGTAGAAATCGACACCTTGTTCAGCAGCGAAATTCTCAATGTTACGGTATTTTTCCAAGTTCTTCTCTGTCTTGTTCTGGACGTCGTGATCCAATGTCATCACCACTTGTCTGTTATCCTTAACGGCCTTGGCCCCGAGACCTTTGAACTTGAGAGCAACGGGCCATGAGTTATCGTGGGACATACAGTGTGCCGGTTTGATGGAGACATAGTCTCCGGACTTGACCAACTTGCCCTTTGGCAACCCAACGGCGTATTTCTGAACGATCTTCTCGGTCAAGTTCTGGCCTGCAAGGCAACGAGCCGATGTGGAGAATCCTCGACGTATCGATGACATCTTTGTGAAAAGTTTTCAGTGTAAGTCTGGTGGGTACTATACTACTGGAGACCCTCTATAACCTCGGTTTAAAGACCTTTGTAGAAGAAAGAGATCAAAGATGTCAGAGATGTCTTCAATCAAAAAGAATGGAAAAAGAGTCCAAAGAGTCAGCCTTTTTCCAGTGATCTTCTGTGAGATGAGGAAGGCCCGATACCGGGCCGGACCGGCCTGGGGGTTTCGCGGGCCAATCAGAGCGCGCTGATTACTTACCGGTGGAGGTTTTGGTAATCTTTGTATGGTTGATGTTCTCCTTTCTTCTTTGTATTTGGTGTATTGACAGATGTATGGGTTATTCATATATATACCAAATACCACCATAATTGACACAGGATAAAGCTATAATATATTGGAAGTATATATATGTGTGCCCCAACCAGTATCCATAACCGGTAATTTCCGTTTTCAGATGTTTACATCTTTTTCAATGGGGAACTTCTTTTATGTCTCATCTCAAACACCTTTCCTCTATAAATCAAAAGATAAACTGACAAGAACAGATGGCCAACAGGGCCGAGGTGCTCGATCAACATGCTGAACTGTTTCTTTACACTTTGGAGAACAACGATGCGGTGATTCTCCCTGGTTTCCACACTGATACGCTTGTTCAGTTCCTTTTGCGTATACAGAGAACTTCGTTTATTCTCGCCAGTGATTATAGAACCGTTGATGGTTGGTATGGTAGGTCATGTGACCTGAATGGTTCATCTGTGGCTGTGAAGTACCATACCCTTTTACATTTCCTTGGTCAGAGTGATATCAAAGGGTTTAATTTCTTGGTGTTAGATGGTGTTGATGATAGATCTCTCAGTTCTGATTTCTTTCTTGCAATTTTGGACAGGACAAAGATTTCTTGCAAAGTGATTGTTCCAACCAAATCGAGGTTCCAGTTGAGTCTGTACAAAGGTTATATGGAGAGAATCTTTACAAAAGTGATGGTTCTAGACATTGTTTCTACCCCAGAGATCGAGTTCTATCACCCACCAACAACGCCACAACAATCGAAAATTTATAAAGAGATGATACAAACTGTGAAAGAGATATGGAAACATGATGTATCTGGTGATATCCTTCTCATTGTCCCATCCCGCTCCGAAGTCAAACTGTTTAACCATATGTTTGTTGAACAATTCCCCATACGTGATTTTGTCATCATGACCGATACCTCTTACTCATTGAAATCAACACAAAAAAGAGTTATCATCACTTCAGATACAGATGTCTTTCTCACTGTCGAACATAGGATTAAACACATTGTTGATTGTGGTTTAATTGAAGTTCGCAAAAGTGATGTCAATGGGTTTGACTATTTGACAACGAGGTACACTAACAACAACCGTTTACAACAACATGCATCTATATTGCATATGGAAAACTCCAAGTATTTCTGTATGACCTCCAAGAGTGACATTGTCAACTTTGAGTATGGAATCCAAAACACGATGCTTCTACCTTATCTGATCTATTCCCAAAGATTCAACGTCAATTTCGAAGAACTTCATTTCCTCAAGTCCCCAAGACTAGAGGATATCACCAGATCCATGAATTATTTGCTTGAATTGAAGCTTTTGACAGTTGTTGGTCATAATGATACAAAACTTACACAGATTGGTTCATCGTTGAACAAAATTGACTTCCCACCGGATATTTCATTACTTCCGCTGTTTATCGCATATGTTCTTGCCATTGACAATTTGGCACTCTCCACCTATTTCGGTGATGTTATCAGTCTTATCATAGAAGTGGGGACACATTCACTCTCGTCTATGATCAAAGAACAACGGTTTAAATCCGATCTTGTTGTTGCAACTTCTGATATTCTTACATTGTTCAATGTCATGGAACATAAGAACCATATGTGTCTTAGTAAAGACATACAGACAAGGGTCAAGGCCTGTTCCAATAAAATGTTTAATACTAAGAAGGTAACATCAGCACAAGGTCTTGCTGATGAAACCGTTGAATCACGACTCATCGACGGTTCATTGATGATGCTTGCCACCATACAAGATGGACATTTGACACCACTGAGACCTTTCCAAGCTGTTGATATGGAAATGGTGTTAAGAAGAGACCATAAGAAGTTCCAAGATGGTGATTTGGTCATTGTCATTGGGTATTCACTCGAACGTGTTGGTACCAAACATAGGTGTTACGTTGACCTGGTGTCCAGAGTGGATAAGCAGATGGTCTTAAAGCAGATAAAGTGTATAAGAGCTGTTTAATCGCCATAGTACTGTATATACCTATAGATCACGTGACCGTCGCGAACTGCTGCCCCTACCACTTTTTTTTTCCACATCAACGCTGAGAAAAGCCATTGAAGAGCCTTTAACTAGACAATTCACCAAATACACAGAAATAAAGGATAAAAGATGCCTCCAAAGAAGAACCAGAAGCAGAAGACGAAGACCGACGTCAAGAAGAAGGTCGAGGACAAGACCTTCGGAATGAAGAATGTAAGTGTCCCGTGAAGTCCATAGAGGTACAAGACTAACACATTATAGAAAAACAAGTCCACCAAAGTCCAGAAGTTGATGCGTGAGATCGAGTCCACGACGATGAGCAGTGCTCAGGCGAAGAAAGAGCTTGCGATGGCGAAGCGTCGTGCCGAGGAGAAGAAAGCTGCCGAGTTGGCGAAGAAAGAGGCTGCTCTGTTACTTGCTCAACAAGTTGAACAGAAAGTTCCCTTCGGTGTTGACCCGAAGTCAGTGCTCTGTGTCAATTTCAGAGACGGGAGATGTAACAGAGGTGCCAAGTGTAAGTTTTCGCACGATATGAACGTTGGTAAAAGGGCCACGAAGAAGGATTTGTACACCGATGACAGAAAGAACAAAGAAGCCGATACAATGGATAATTGGGACGAAGACAAGCTTAGAGACGTTATCAAGTCCAAGCATGGCAATGCTAGAACCACCACGGATAAAGTGTGTAAGTTCTTCATCGAGGCCGTTGAAGATGGTAAATACGGTTGGTTCTGGGTTTGTCCAAACAACGGTGATCAGTGTATGTATAAGCACTCTTTACCTGAAGGTTTCGTCCTCAAAACCAAAGAACAGAAGAGATTGGAGAAACTCGATGCCGACGCGAGACCAAAGATCACATTGGAGGAGTTTATCGAAACGGAGAGAAACAAATTACCTAAAACAGGGCTCACACCAATCACCGTGGAGACATTTGCCAAATGGAAAGAACAGAATGAGATTAAGAGAATTAACGAAGAGAAGAAGAATGCTACGAAGCAAAGACTCACAGGGAGACAAATCTTTGAACAGAAGTTTTTGAATAAGCCATACTTTGAGGAGAATGACGATTCCGAAGTGGCTTTCGATATGTCCCAATTCAGAAAAGCCCTTGATGATGCAAATGAAAACATTAAGGATTACGGTGATGGTAAGAACGTTTCATTTGCTATGCCAAAGGCTCAGTCTGAAAAGACTGAGACTGAGTCTTCGACTCAGTCTAAGACTGCCTGATTTAAACCTTACATTGTGATGACCTTCTTTGTATACATTCATTCATGTCTGATTCTTATGTAGCATCTTGACAATGTCCTCCTGAACTTCATTAAACTCAACAAACAACTTCAACTTGATATTACCGGCTTTCCTAAGGATCAATGACGCTGTGAGGATCCGAGTGATCCATTCTTCTGTTGCCTCATCTGACAAGTTGTTAGAATTGAAAGACAACGCGGGCTCCGTATGTGCTCTATGGATGTTTGACCGTGGAGGTGGTGTCGGTACTGGACGTCTTGGAAGTGTGGGTGCTTCTAATGATGATGATTGCAAAGACTTTGGTTTTGTAGGGATAGGTGGCTTAGCCTTCTGACTTACAAAGAATTCGGTGGAACCTTTCTCCAAGTCATTCTTAGACTCTGAATCATGAATGACTTGGGACATTTTTTCCTTGGAGATACCAGGCGTAGGATCATCTTCTAAATCGATCAAGTTCTGTTCGCTGGTACTGAGATTCTCAAATTTCTCTTTCATCTCATCGGAGGTCTCTTGTAAAGGTAAACTTCTCTTATTCAAGAGATCAACCAACAACTTGAAAGTCTCAGTACTCATCGAATTCTCAGCGAGACGGATGTAAATGGCAGCCACGTTATCAGGGTGTGCTTTGGCAAAATCCGTATAGGCTTCCAAGTCCTGTTCACCAGAGTCACCAATGAGGAAGAACTTCTTGTTTGAGAAGTGTTCCAGTATTCTCTCCAATGGTTGTTTTTTCCGGGTGTGTGACGGCTCAAACAACGAGTTTAAGATGTTACCGGTGTATTTCTTCAAATACATCGAGCCTTTAGGGAATTCAAACATGTCGAAGAACTTGACCAAATTGGAGAAAAGTTGGTATGGACTGTTCGAGACATAGAAAAAGGACAGGTCGTACTTCTGATGAAGATACCGGTAACAATCGGCAGCACCGGGGATTTCCCAGGTTTCCATGTTATCGGCAAATGTGTTTCTGAAAACACTTCTCTTATCACTGAGCACACCGGTGTGCTTAATGGTGTCATCAATGTCACTAATGACACCATACTGTGAGTGTCCAGGGAAAATTGTGTCTCTAAAGACAAACACCTTCTCATCGTTAGCAATGGCAACTTGGATATAACTTGGTCTGAAATTGGTATCGATATCGATGTTGAAATTTCCATTGCCATCTGTCAACAGATCCACCGTTTTCAAGTCGTCACGGTCTTTACCACCGACGGCAATGATCAACTCTGTGTTACCCAATGACCTATTGATGAAATGGGCAATTCTCTCTTTTAACACTTCGTCGGCTTCGGATTGTGAGCTTAAAGAGAACTCACTTTGTGTACTTGAAGCTGTTCCTGTACGTCTTAAAGCTCTCTCCGAAGAAGTAGAAGAGATGGACTCATCATCCAGGCTTTGTAATTGTTCATCCAATTGACCATCTGTCATCACCGTGTTAGACTTAGCCAATTGCCTAGCTAAGGATAGCACTATCTTCTTCTTCCTTGTCGAACCTTCGGTGGAATAAACCCATCCGTGCACCTGGGTATAGAACTGCGAATCGTCATGTCTTGTGAAATGAGGGTATAAGATGATCTGTGCACCTTTGGTATCTGTGTTTATATCAACGTCACGTGTATCCCCATCATAGTTTAAAGCCTTGTTCGTAGCTTCGGAGGCAAGCTGTGAGATAGTGTTTGAAATGGTGGGGATATAAACATCCTTCGTGGTTTTAACCAAGTCAAATAACCGTTGACGTTTACTTCCCGTCATTCTATGACGACGACGAGACCAATAGCTGAGTTTTTGTTGTGGTTGCAAACGGCCGGTGGTTCGACCTCTGTTGATAAGTCGCAGCACTGTTGTATAAAGCGTTAGCTGTCTTGTACAGCTGTCCTTCCAAACTGTCTGTAAAGGGTGAAATAATGGTTTGTGGTCTGTGTTTATTGCGATTAGCTGATTATGTAATCATTATGTAAGCATTATGTAATCGTATGCTTACATAATTCTTACATAAGCATTTCCTTATCGGGAAAGCGTAAACAATGCAGCCGACGTCAGGCACAGCCATAGAAATAAACACTTTGGTATTAAAGGAACAACCACAGCAACCACATAGCACTGTGTGTCTATCTGTTAACTATCACTGAGATCACCCGGACACCACACACAAAGAGATACGTTGAACCTGTCGGTCACCCTTGCGCTGATCTTTCCATTCCCGACCAACCATCTGGTATGTACTTTTAGGGCACAGGCAGCCTATCTGCTGCCTTCATCTTTATCTCTAAGAAATAAGAGAGAGAGAAGAGAGAAGATAGAAAAGCAGGAAGGATGCCCACCAGTACAAAGACAACGACTAACATTATGGCCGGTTTTAGACGAGCAGTCATCAAAGGAGGTCTCAAGTTAGAAGGAGCACTTGCCAAAGAACCTGCTGCTGAAGAGTCTAAGGAGACTAAGACAGAAGAAGACACAGAGGAACCAGAACCGGAACCAGAGCCAGAACCACCAAGACCTCGAACAAAAGAGGACGAGGAGATCTACGTCCACGTTGCAAGACTGAAAGAAGAGCCATTACCACCTCGACGGACAAGCACGAGAAGAGCCAGGTCGATACGGTCTAAGCCCAGAGAACACCAAGTCTACATCGAACAGTCGATTCCACAACCACCTCCACCAGAACCACAAGCACAACCACAGCCAGAACCACAGCCAACAATGCCTACCGAGAAGGATACCACGATGACTCTTGATCTCGGATTCATCGATGAGATCCTCCAGAGACTCAATCTCCAATCGGCAGCACTGTTTGTGAAGAAGATCATCGACACTCTAACGTATTGGATCGTCAGTTCTAAGTACGTCTCCACTGCGAGTACAGGACAGATCCATTTACAAAGCTTTGCCGCAGGTATTGGTTTATCCATCCTATTGGCATTGATGTACCCGTATTTTTCAGATTACATCGAACAATGGGCAGGTTTATTCTTTGCCCTTTTCCGTCATCTTTCCATTTGGGTAGTTGCAGGTGTTATCCTAAGTTATATCATGAATCATAAACCTGTACCACCACCGGTTCAAGTTGCAAAATCACCACATAAATACACCGAATTGGAATATTCGGTGACGACATCTGCAAATGCAACCAGATCACCATCACCAACTAAACATAACAGAAGACGTTCATTACCACGTCGTGAAACAGAACCAACACGTCGAAGCTCTGCATTAACAGATGCACAGATGTTGATCAGTATGACTGAACAACAACAATTCCTTGAACGTGCCCGGTTGGATGCCCCCATCGAGAACAAAACAGGTTATGATAAATTCATGAGTGGTGCTATCCGTGAGGAGAACAAGAGGGAGAAATATAACGATTTTATTGAAGGTGCTGCAGTTCATGAAGTTGAAAGAGACAAGTATAACAAGTTTGTCGGTGCCACAAGGGAACAAATTATGAAGAAGAGATCTTAAATTAATGAAATGATGACCATACACCACTTGTAGTCTACATGACACCGATATACCTATGCGTACAACCTATATGTTTTTACTTTTTTTGATTACATAAAAACGTCAACAACGAAACCCATTACTTTAGAACTGCTCACCAGCAATCTCGAAGGTCACATTCTTACCTGTCAACTTGTTGAAGACAGCCTCGAAGGACTGGATCTTGTAGTCGACGGAAGTGGCATCCTTGGAGTCCAAGATAACCTTCTGGATCTTGTTACCACCAACCAAGTATCTAACTCTCTTACCAACAATCTCAGTTGGGAAGACGAGGTCCTCCAAGATCTTGTCGTGAACAGAGGTCAAAGTTCTGGATCTTGGTCTCTTCTGCTGCTGTCTAGAAGTACGGCCTGGCTTTGGAAGGATTCTTCTCTCAGCGAGGAAGACAACGTGTCTGTCTGGGAACTTCTTCTCAAGCTCACGGGTCAACTTGGTCTGAACCTTGTGGTAAGCGGAAAGAGATGGAACTGGGACAAAGACGGCAATGGCCTTCTTACCACCGGCAACGTCAATCTATTGCTTTGTTAGTAAACTGTTAGGGGATATGGAGAGAACATATAACCATGTACTGTGTGACTGTATGACAGATGCTTTTGTATGGCTTTCTTGTCGATGGTTGTCTTGATTGATAAAAGTGATTGATGAATCAGTATATGGAGCTGTGATAATGACATATTGTGATGCTTGTGATGTCTCTCTTCTCTCTTCTTATATGATGATACAGGTTTATGTTCTCTCTCTGATATCTCTCTGTGATATGACATACCTCTCTGATGGACTTGAACTGGAGGGTTCTGAGGTCGGCCTTGAGGTCTGGGGAGTTGGACTCGAGGTCAGCAAAGGCCTGGGCGACCTGCAACTCCAACTCGGATGGCTTCTCGTTCAAGATCTTAGCGGCAGCAGACATCTTTAGTGCTTTCTTTTGGTTGTCCTCTTTGTGCTTCTGGCTTTGCAGTTTGAATTGGAAAGTTTTTGAGTGGGTTTTTCACCGAGCGCGCGCGACAGTCCCACACAGGCAGAGCCAGAGAGCCAGAGCCACAAAGGGCTGTGAAAAATTCGCGAAGTGCCGGAAGTGAGAGCTGCGTGGTGCCGGGGCTGCGTAACCCTTTCCGCGCTTTTGTGGTGTGCGGGTGTGGTGTTTATTTAGCCCTCAGTATATATCACGTGACAGTCTTAGGGCTTACCGCGTTCTTCTCCCATAAAAAGTGACACAAAAGTTTGGGGTGTGTGGGTGATAGGGCGGTGTATAGGGGGTGTATAGGGTTATTTTGGGTGTTATGACGGTATAACACCATATACGATCTTTCAATTATAAAACACTTGTAAGAATGAACAACCTGAATTGGTATATACCGATCTTTCTCTCTGATAAAGCTATTAAACTGGCTCAAATTGGCACTTACTAATATATATAGATCATATACACATAAATACATTACACAAACACATACAAACATCTACATACATAAATTGATGGTTACATATGGGCCAGGACCAGAAACGGTACGCGCCACACCCGCTGCTCCATCAACCACTTTTGTCCCCGGACTGCAGTGCTCCTCCACACATATTCATAACAGTGGGTGAATGCTTCGTTTATCCAGACGTTTGATCCACACATCTTCCATATTCAGAATGCCCCTCGTCGCCTACTCCGAGCTCAAGCCCTTAGGGGACCTCACCGAAGAGTCTAAACGTCTTGCTGCTTATAAAGCCGTTGATGATAACTTCCCTCCAACTGCTAAAGTTGTCGGTATCGGCTCAGGTTCCACCGTTGTTTACGTTGCTGAACGTATTGGTCAAAGAGACGATAAACACCAGTTTGTGTGCATCCCCACGGGGTTCCAAAGTAAAGCTCTGATCCTGGATAATGGATTGCAACTCGGTTCCATTGAACAATTCCCAGAGATTGATATCGCTTTTGACGGTGCCGATGAAGTCGATACCCAAGTGAATGCCATTAAAGGTGGTGGTGCTTGTCTGTTCCAAGAGAAACTCGTGGCTTATTCGGCAAAGCAATTTGTTCTCGTTGCCGATTTCAGAAAGAAGTCTAACACACTCGGTGTCAATTGGGTTAAAGGTGTTCCCATCGAAGTTGTGCCAAGTGCTTACGTTTACGTACAGAATCAATTGCAAAAAATTGGTGCACAAAAAATCGTCCTAAGACAAGGTGGTTCCGCTAAAGCTGGTCCGGTGATCACCGATAACAACAACTTCCTCATTGATGCCCATTTCGGTGCCATCCAGGACCCAAAGCTGCTCCATGAGAAGCTTATCAACATCGTCGGTGTCGTTGAAACCGGGTTGTTCCTAGATCACCCAGATAAGGCCTACATCGGTGAACAAGACGGTTCCGTGGTGGTTAGAACTAAGCAAGGTGATGTTACTTTGTAATCTCTATTAAATACAACAATCAATAAGCTCATAAAGTCCTGGGTATAAGACATAAGAAGAAGAGAAGAAGGAGACATAAGAAGAAGAAGAGAAGAAGGCTACTCCTGAGTAGTCTGCTTGTGCGTATTGGATAACCAACTCAAACCTTCCACGAGACCTTGACCCGTCAAGGCATTTGAACCGATAACGGCATACAACTCGGAATCCATCAGACTCTTCAACTCCAACATCTCTGCAACTTCCATCGCCGTTCTCGACTGTGGTAAATCTTGTTTATTGGCAAATACCAATAACAAGAACCCTTTTGCCGACGCAGTAGCTTTCAACTCTTGGATAACTTTGTACAGATGTTTCTTAGACTCTTCGAACCTCTCCGTATCCGAGGCATCGATCACATACACGAGGGCATTGGTTTTGGGGTAATAGTGACGCCATAGAGGACGTAAACGGTCTTGTCCACCGACATCCCACATGTTGAACTTGACGTTCTTATATTGGAAAGTCTCAACGTTGAACCCAACGGTGGGGCCTGTTGTTTTGCTATGTCTGTCAGTATGTCAATTGGGTCCATATCACATATATACTCACATTTTGTTGAGTTTCAACTTGTACAAGATGGCTATGAAGAGTTAGTTTGAAACGTGATAATGACCGAGGTATACTCACTCGTTTTACCGGCACTGTCGAGACCGAGCATGAGGATTCTTTTGTATGTTAGTTACATCCGTGTGGACGCGTGGTTGTACTCACTTCATCTCTCTCGTTCCAAACAGCTTTCCCTTCATCATATATTAGTACTTCATACAAAGCTTAGAGAGAGTGAGACATACCATAATCTTGGACACTGAACCACCCATTTTCAACGCTTTTTCGGGTTTATCGATCAATTGACCTTCTAAGAAGACAGATGACAAAGTAGAAGAAGAAGATAAACTGATGATCGGTTTGACGTATGGCCCGGGGTTTTCGCGTTTTGTTCGGTGCTTCGAGGTTTCGCGTCGTTTCGCGTTTCGCTTATGGCTGCATTTTCGTTTCACCTTGAAATGTTTATATATCCTTGTTTGGGTCAATTTGAACCCCAGATTTGGACAGAGAATGTCCATATGCACGGGTGCCCTTTTTTCCCGGTGTTTATCAGGTGTTTTGTGCGTACATTAGGCATATACTTACATATCTCTTACCTTTATCTCCTATAAAAGCATTGGTATAAAGTATATCTACAAGGCCAATTGATACATGCATTGTTTCCCTTTGTTTCGGCCACAGATATGCACAGTTCCTGAGACAACATTACTCAAAATCAACATAACTCGTTGGGAACATACCGCTATTCCCATGGAGTTCACCTTCAGTCCATCCACCGTCGTCTCCTTTCAACACCTCGATACGATCACCGGCTCTTATCGTCAGTTCGTTATCCTCGGTGGCATCGTAGTCGTACTTGGCAACACAGTATGCAATCTTGCGTCCACCTTTACGTGGGGTCACCGCTGGTGGTTCCCTTTTCTTCTCCACATTCACTTGGATGTACGAAGTTGGTACAAGTCCCTGGGAACCGTCGTTCTTAGAAATCTCTGTCCAACCGGAACCGTCGTCCGGTGTCACCACTGCAAATGTCTCCTGGGCGTTGATCGAAACCTCGTCATCTCCGCTGGCTTGGTATGGATACAGTGCCGTTCCTTGCATTATTGACATAGTGGCCTGAGTTGCAGAGGACGACACAGACGTGCCACGAGTTCTCAACAATGACCCGATCTTGAAATGCGTTGAGGTGGAATGATGCGATTTACCAGATCTGATCGATTCACCATCCCCGAAGACATCTGTACTGTCCTGGACAACTTCTTTCTTCGAGCCATTACCTTTCAAACGTGAAAGGAATCCTCTTTTCTTCGTAGTGATGGTCAAGTTGTCCAAAGACAGGTCCTGTTCACCGGCATTGTTCTCAATGGTCTCAATCTCAACTTGTGCAGACACTTTAGCAGTCTCATCGACAACAAAATGATTCAAAGTGCTCACATAACCTTGTAATGAGTCCATCGAGGTCTTAAACTCAAACTCCTCGTCTTTTTTAGTCTTCATCGCCTGTCTCTGTTGCGCCAATGAGTTAAGTCTCTCCCTTTCAGTCTCTAATGCCTCATCGTATTTCTCCACAGTCTTATGAGCCATCACCAATTGCTTCTTCAACGCCTGTAATTCAGCAGGTTTAGTGACAAACGTCTCATCGTCATGCCAAATCGACGAAGGGATATAGTAGAAATCTTGTGGTTCACTCCACTGGGACTGGTTATGCTTGATAAACATCGCAGTATCGAGATGTGGTAAATTCTCATTGACAACTCGAGTCATCTCCTCTAAGCACTTCGTGTCACGTGTGTTCTTGTTGATTTCCAAAATCGAGGCGTTTTTCCAAAGCCTGTTCAATTGCTTGGTCTTGAATTCTGACACGTCTTGTAAGATGTCCAACACCTCGGGAAGATCTTGGTAGTAGAACTTGTCTTTAACACGATTTGCAATGCTGATACGGATAAGGTATTGGTTTTTGGCAATGTTCATATCGATCTCTTTCTCGTCCAGCTTCTTCTGATACTTTTCTTTATTACCCGATTTCTCAGCCTTGGATCTAGTGGACTCCATACTGGAACACATCTCGTCATAACTCTTCTTAGCACGGGTAACAGCGTCAAACACCTCGGCTTTCTTCTTGAGCAGAGTGTCCTGGTGTAAGTTCTCCACACGCAGTTTCAACGCCTCACACGTCTTCTGTAAAGCGAGCACCTGGTCAGCGACTTTAATCGAAAACTCGTTGCCCAAGTTATGGTGATTCTTGGCCATGTTCTCGGACTCGGACAAGATAGCCGTCCACGCCACAAGCGTAGCACTCTCAAGAGATCCAGGTGTGAACTTCGGATCATCACCAACAGACACATTAGTGCTTCGAGCAGCTTTCTTCTTATGGAATTCCGAAGTCAGGGTCTTTAGCTTTGCAGCGTAATCCTTCTCGAGTTGTGACCGTTGTCTGTAGTACTGCTCAACGTCCGAGAGGAAAAGCAGGTTGTTGCCGACCCAATTGTCCGCCTCTTTGAAAGCGTCCTTGAGCTCGTTTCCGATGCTGAGTTCGGTCATTTCGATCTCTTCAATTGTTTAATTCGTTATCAACGGAGATCAAAACAAGGAAGTCGTGTCCCCCTTTTGGAGATCCCGAGCCTCCGGTGCATCGAACGGGTTCGCGGAGGTTTCGCGGGGAAAAGTGGTACGGGCACTCAGTCATATCTACATCCAAAATACATCATTATCATCCACTTATATTACACAAGGCACCACAATCTATTTGTCAGAGCCAGCGCCTTTTAGTTTTTCATACATCAGTCTGATCTTGTCACTCTTCACTTTAGCAGGCCAATAGTGGGAGGTGTAGAACCACAGATGTTTAGCCAACTTCTTCTTATCCTCATTGGATTCACGCACAGTCTTCTCAATGAAATTACCAACACTCGTCAGCTCAGTCTTCAAAATCTGTGCAAACTCCTTACGGTCCAATCCATTAGAACCCTTTTTAAGTCTCTTCAACGAGTGACGCATTGGATCAAGCGTGGTCTTACACTTCTGTTCATCCATACTCTCGTAACCTTCATCATTTGACAAGGACTCCTTACTAGCAGCAGGACCGGTAGGTAATTTCTTAACATCAGTCTTCTTGGCACGTTTGACAATCTTGGAAGCACCATCTGGAGTCTTGGCTCTTGGCTTCGAAACTTTACCCGCTGATGGTTTTGGAGCAATTGGCTTGTGGTTTGCCCTACTAGCAGCAGCAATAGTAGCAGCAGCGGCAGTTGAACTCTCAGCTTTTGGTTTTCTTGCTCTCTTCTTACCTTCAACTGGTGTTGATGGTGCTGGTGTGTTGTTGCCAGTGGTATCATCAGTGTCACCACCCTTCAAAACGGAGATCAAGTAGTCAATTCTTCTGTTGAGATGCACAGCACCTGGAACTTTCTTCCCGCTCTTGTCATCTTTCTTCTCAGACTCTTCCTTCTTAACCTCGGAAGTAGTAGACGTTGTAGAAGTATTGGAATTCTCTGTAACAGAACTATCAGCTGGTGCTGGGGCAGTTGAAGGGGCAGATGGTGTTGATTCTGGAACGGTAGCAGGGGAAGTAGTCTCAGCATCAGCCTTGACTGGTGTATCCGTCTTCTCGGTCTTGACATCAGACTTAGACTCATCAGAAGCTTCTGTCTTAACATCAGCATCAGCCTTAGCCTTCTTCTTAGGACCTGGTGTAGTACCAACCTCATTCAAAAACATCTTAGAACTGAGACCCAAGAACGGATCATCTCTGATCTGGACCCAAGAACCATAACCGTACTTGCTAACACCAACAACCAACATCTCATCATCATGTTGTCCCCACTTAGATGTCCAGCCGTTGACTGGTTTGATGGTGGCGTTGAACTTGAACTGAAGTGGATCATCGAATGACGAAACAGCCTGGCGAATGGCCTCCATGTCTTCCGGTCTTGATAAGATCAACTCAGCATTAATGTTCTTAACACCCTGATGTTCAAACAAGATAGCTCTGCGCTCTTTACGCTTCATGTTCCACAAATTCATTGGGTTCTGAGGACCAGTAACAGGTGGAATCTCACCATTCTTCTCCTTCTCCTTGTGTTCCAAAGCAGCCTTCTCCAACTCAGCAAGGGCTTGGGTACGACGTTCTTCTTCAACTTTAACAAGTTCCTTAGAGGTCTCAACAAGCTCAGTGAACACCTTCTTGTATAGCTCCGGGTTTTTGTTCTCCGTCAGTGTTCCCTCTTGAATCAAATCATCCCACTTGTTGCTGAGATCACCATACTTCAGAATCGATCTGTAGATAGCTCTCACTTCCTTTTCAGTGATCTTGTTATAGTCTTTTCTCTTTTTGTTGATCTTCTTAGTGGCGGACTCCTCCTCGTCATCGTCATCGTCGTCATCGTCACCTTGAACATAGGCACCTGGGTTCTGGATCTTGTTGATAGCTGCCTGTCTTCTGGCATACATCTGGATCTGTTCTTGCAAGTACTGTTCTTCCAAACGTTTCTTCTCATCCTCTTTCAACTTGGCAAGCTCCTCTGCTGGAATGATATCATCCCAATCAACATCGGCTTTGTAATCAGTAACCTCGAATTGTTTCAAGAACTCTTCACCACCCAAATTAGATTCTCCAAGATCCGGTGTTGTGATATGATCCTCAGCGTGGTTCAACACATCATCCAAGTTCAAATCTTCCAATTTCTTCTGGTTATCACTTGCTTTGAACATGTTACCGGCACCAAACTTCAAGATCTCACTGAGTTCACCTGTAGATGGCTCGTTCTTCTTACCTTGGTTTGGATTAGCAGTAACACCAAGAGAAATAATGGCATACTCCAAAATCATTTTCTTTCTGGCACGTTCAAGAACTTCTTCCTCAACGGTATCCTTACTCACAAATCTGTAAACCATAACATGGTTCTTCTGACCTATTCTGTGTGCTCTAGCCATAGCTTGCAAATCCGCCTGAGGATTCCAATCGGAGTCAAAGATGATAACGGTATCAGCGGTCATCAAGTTGATACCAAGACCACCAGCTCTGGTAGAAAGCAAAAACACAAAGTCGTTAGATTCTGGGGCATTAAAATGATCAATGGAGATACGACGCTGAGCAGATGGAACGGTACCATCAAGTCTTTGGAAGTTGATACCCTTGATAGAGAGATAGTCACCCAGGATATCAAGCATACGAACCATCTGAGAGAAGATCAACACTCTATGACCATCCTTCTTGAGTCTTGTGAGCAGCTTGTCCAACAATACCATCTTACCAGAAGACATGATCATACCTCTGAGAATATCTTCACGAGAGTGAACACCATTGGACATTTCACCATATCTGGCAAGCACTTGTTCCTCAGCAGCGTCAAAGAGATATGGATGGTTAGAAGCTTTCTTCAATTCACTCATCACGTTCAGCAATGACACTTGTGAACCTTTCACACCGGCATTCAAAGCAGCGTAGTTCTTGGTTAGAATGTTCTTGTAATACTTTGTCTGAAGATCGGAGAGTTCAACTCTGAGGATACGCTCGGTCTTTGATGGCAACGATTTCTCAACATCTTTTTTCAAACGTCTCAAGATGAAAGGTTTCAACCGTGTTTGCAAATCACGAATGTAGTTCTCCTGTTCTTTATCACCAGATTCAAGGTCAATCTCATCATCGATCTGGAACTTACCTGGCATAAGGAAATTCACAAGAGCAGCAAGCTCCTTGATGTTGTTTTGAAGTGGGGTACCGGTGATGAGCATTCTGTTAGCAACTTTGAAAGAGTTCAAAGCCTCATAAAGAGATGATTCAGCGTTTTTAAGTCTGTGTGCTTCATCAACAGCGAGGAACTGCCATCTGATAGAACCGAGCTCAGATGCGTCTTTCAAAATGTACTCATACGTTGTAAGCAAAACGTTGAACTTCACCTTTTTGTTGTTGTAGAACTCATAGTCACGAATAGTTCTTCTTGCCTCTGTGTTACCCATGTAATGGACACAATTGAGATCTGGTGCCCATTTTTCAAAAGTCTCCTGCCAAGCTGGAACAGTAGACAAAGGAACGACAACGATATGAGGACCATTCTGTCTGCGGGCATAGACAAGCCATGAGAGGAATGCAACTGTTTGAACAGTTTTACCAAGACCCATCTCATCTGCAAGGATACCATTCTCATTACGTGACCAGAGGAAAGCCATCCAATTCAAACCTGTCAATTGGAAATCTCTAAGTTCACCACCTTTGATGAATTTGGGTTGAGAGATCAATTTTTCAAACTTGGGTCTAGCGGAGGAATAGTTTGATGATAACGAGGGTAAGATCTTAGATTGAAGACGTTGTTGGAAATGTTTTACCTCTTTAGGAGCGAGTCTCACAATCTCATCAGCGAGTTCCCAAGTGGCCTCATCATAATTGAGACGACGCCATTTGACAAAATATTTGAGCACCTCTTCATCATCGTCATCGAGTTGTCTCTCTGAGTCCACGATTCTCTCAACTTTTTTGTATTCTTCAAACTCATCAAGTCGTCTTTCACGTTCAATGTCCATGGATTCGATATCTTCACGAGTGGTGTGTGGGTCATGACGGATGTCAAAGTCCAAGATGATGAACTGTTTGATATAGTTGTCGACTTTCTTGATACCCTTTGAGCCAATTAGTGTGGAGTACTGTTCCCAAGTGTTATGGATGTGTGATTCGCCTTGCCATTTGATCAAAAACTTGAAATCTTTTTTACACTGTTGAAGGTCTCTGGGAAGATTTGGCACAGACGACTCGTCAACAAAACGATGATCCACGACGATGTCAACGCCCCTTTGAGAAGTCTCGGGTGTATTTGAGGTGGTGTTCTCATCATAATAGTAGTACTGGTCTTCCCCATCCTCATCGGACACGAGAAGATCATCATCGTTACCATCATCAACGTTATAGTTTACGACACGAGAGTTTCTTGAAGAGAAACGAATCTCCTCAGCAGCCGGTGTGGAAGATTGCTTCTTCTTGGTGACTTTCCTTTTCTTACCAAACCTCTTTTTTGTCTTGGCGGCACCGAACTCCTCGTCTTCGGAATCATCTTCGGAGTCATCATCCTCATCCTCATCTCTGATAACGGCATCATCATCTTCAACGGTTTGAACGCGTTTCTTACGCTTCTTCGGCACCGGTTCATCAGCCCCTGACTCGTCACTCTCTATGAAGGACGTCGGCTTCACATGACGACGCCCTGAACGTCTCAGACCGTAAAGCTCTGGGTTCTCCAGCACTTCTTCGTCGATCTCTGGGGCCATAGCTGGGGTAACTGTGGAAAAAACTGGGGAGGGTGGATAAATAGCTTCAGCAATTGACGATCAGTAGCTCAAATCAAAGCCAGAAAAAAGATGTATGTGAACGTGTGGAAGCAATTATAATGGAATCAGCAAGCTTTTTCACAAAATTTAACACGTCCTTTTTGCGTGTGTTTTGGTGATGTTATGTGTGTTCCAATACTGAGCGGTTAAACACCAGCTGAGAGATTCCTGTGCTTTTTATGAACGTTCTAGGCACCGCAGCGAATCCGGACAAAAACGGTGGTAGTCAGTGGGATTTCAGGAGTTGTAATATCACAATCCCAGAGCGAATCCCTCGTGGCGGTGTTGTTTTGTCAAGCGATGTATTTGGTTTGTTGTTGGAAAAGAGAGAGAAGCATCAAAATCAAAATCAAACACGCGACGGCCACCGCTTTAAAAAAAAAAAAAAAAAAAAAAATTAAAATAAAAAAAAAACTGCTAAGACGGGTAATCCGGTGAGTGGGTGGAGTGGAGAGAGCTTAAAATAACGGGCTCTGATAGGCCCAAATGGTCCCCTCCGTTGTGTATGGAGATTATATCTATTGTTGCTACAATTGTCTCTTGAACCTCTCAATCCGGAGGTTTTTCGAAGAGATAATGGGAGAGTTCTCATCTGATCATGACATGACGTACAACTTCAATATCAAATATAAATAGGACACTTACAACCTCTGTGTAGTGTAATTTTTCATTTTTGGTGTGCTGGTATGTGTGTGTGGATGGATGTGTTTGGATGTAGTCCGTGTGGAGAGGAACTTATGATGATGATGATTTTTTGATATGTGATTTTACTTAGCGGCGACAGACTCCTTAGCGTTCACAGCAAACTCTGGGTCAATGGCACCGGAAGTGGTGAGAGCGTTGAAAGTGGAAACAATGGACTTCAAAGCAGCGAGGGAAACATCCTCGTGGACAGCGACACCCCATCTGGTCTCCTTAGAGCCATCAACACCAATGTAACCGAGCTGGACAAAAGTGGCAGCCTGAGAACCGGAACCGGAACCAACAGAGTGCTCGGTGTAATTCTGAACGTTAAGCTTAATACCGGTGAACTTGGCAAGAGCATCGAGGAAAGAGGAGATTGGACCGTTACCGTGACCTTCCACGGTGATGGCTTCACCATCAACGATGAACTCACCTTTAAAGATACGGCCATCGGCGACAGTTGGGTTCTTAACAACGTCATATTCACCGAGACCCAATGGACCAACGTTGTCAAAGTTGTATCTGGTCTTGAACAATTCAACAATCTCCGAGGATTTCAACTCACGGCCGAGCTTATCAGCCTCAGTTTGCACAGCAGTGGAGAAAGAGATCTGGAGTTGACGTGGGAGGTCCAAACCGAGGGATCTAAGAACGACCCAAGCGGCACCACCTTTACCTGACTGGGAGTTGACTCTGATAACAGCCTCGTAATCTCTACCGATATCCTTTGGATCAAGTGGGAGGTATGGGATTCTCCAGAACTCATCACCTTGGGCCTTACGGATAGCCTGTTTCTCGAAACCTTTCTTAATGGCATCCTGATGGGAACCGGAGAAGGCACAAACGACAAGCTCACCACCGTATGGGGCACGGGCATGAACAGGGATCTTGTTACATTTCTCAACAACCTCAATAACGGATTGAAGATCGGAAAAGTCCAACTCTGGAGCCACGCCCTGCGTGTACATGTTCAAAGCGACAGTGACGAGATCAACGTTACCGGTTCTCTCACCGTTACCAAAGAGACAACCTTCGACACGGTCAGCACCAGCGAGCAAACCAAGCTCGGAAGCGGCAACACCACAACCTCTATCGTTATGGGCGTGGGTAGAAATACACACTTTTTCACGTTCGGAGATGTGGGTATGGAAGTACTCAATCTGATCGGCATAGATGTTCGGCGTAGCAACCTCAACGGTGGCTGGGAGGTTAAAGATGATTGGGTTTTCAACGGTTGGTTCCCAAGCTTTTTTAACGGCTTCACAAATCTCAACGGCAAATTCAACTGGAGTATCGGAGAAACATTCTGGGGAGAACTGGTAGGACCAGTTGGTGGCCTGCTGAGATGGGTCATCCTTTGTCAGGGAACGAACGAGCTTAGTGGCCCAAACGGCCTTCTCGATGGCCTCTTCTTGGGACATGTTAAAGACAACATCACGGAAAAGGTCAGAAGTGGCAAGGTACACGTGGATGGTGGCATTCTTAGCACCGGTGAGGGACTCAACTGTTCTCTTGATGAGGTGTTCACGTGATTGGACAAGCGCCTGGATCTTAACATCTTCTGGGGCATTCTCCACGGCGTAACGTGTGAAATCGAAATCCGTTTGAGAAGCTGAAGGGAAGGCAACCTCAATCTCTTTGAAACCAATCTCAAGCAACTTATGGAAGTACTCTTTCTTCTGCTCAACACTCATAGGGTCTGGGAGGGACTGGTTACCGTCTCTAAGATCGGTGGTAAGCCATCTTGGAGCTTTTGTAATTGTCTTATCCGGCCACTGACGGTTCTTGAGTGGGATTTGTGGATATGGTTTGTACTTTGTAGAAGGGTCACGGAGCATATTGGCGTAAGGCTTGTGGGCCTTTTGCATCATGGCGACTGTGCGTTTGAACATGGTGGTAAAGCCTTTTCTGTTCACACACTCAGTTTATGTTGCGGATTCTGTGCTTTTAAATAGAAAGAGAAAGAGAAAGAGAGAAACCCCGGTTGAAAGAGTGGAAAATTTTCGCAGGTGAGTCAGATCAGTTTTCCAGGGACTCGGGAGACTAGGGACTAGGCCCACCCCCGCACTTTTATAAAGGACTTTCAATATATAACAGTAAACAGTGTTATGAAGTATGAAGTACAACTATGAGTCATAAATCTCAACAATGCAATAAGCGTATGATCTGTTCCGTTGCATATAGCATATAACATTAGACCCAGGTCCTGGACTCATAGCCCTTTTGATTGGACAGTCACACGTGTTTTCATAATACCCACCTAGAGTCAGTATATCTATATATATATATATATATAAGTGTATAGATGGTCCATACTTCATTAACATAATAGTGAACCACCGCTCTTAACATTTCCGCTTTTGTGGGGGTGAAAAAAAAAAGTGTGGAGAAAGTCCAGTCCCTTGAGTCCGCGCCCGGAGTCCCGTGGAAGTGAGGGGTTGCTCCCAATGACCCCTCAAACTGTCAAACTTTTTTCTTTCCACCAAAAGCAGCACATTTTATATGCTTTTACACATTCAGAAGTGTTTGGAGAGACTATATATTGGAGAGATGGAGACTACACATAGTACAAGCCCTACTTCCCTGTGTATATGAAACCGGCCTAGGCCACACTTTTCCCCGGAGACCACTCAATCAGCTTCGCTAACACGGCAAACTTCGGCTATCGCAGCTTGGAAAAGGCTTTTGTTCTCCGGCGGATTCATGCGCCGCGGGGCAGAACTTCCATTTAGTCTCTGTGTTCATTCGGACATGGGGCTTGTAAGGCTTTATGGTTATACGCCCATTTTCTCTGCTCTCTTATTTGCTACGAGAAAAGTAGGGTCAACAGGAGAGACTGGTTGTAGATGATGACTGATACCAATAGGCTATTATTCCAAGGATTGAGGATCCGATCTCACTATACTATATAACTTCGCCTTTATGGACCTCCCTACGTATACTTACAAGATCTAAAGTATTGTGTAGCTGCAGCCATGAGAAGCAGGATCTCAAGCATGGCCTCTCCCGGGAGATGATAGCTTACATCGTCTAGTCACAGGACTATCCAGAGCCTAGTCCGCAAGGTATTTCATACCAAACCATACGCTTCCAGTATTTTAAGACACTAGCGATTATGGTGCTGCAGATAAACGCTTCGTAAAACTCAGGGGGCGCGGCCTCTTCAGATCTGGATTTGTGTCACAAACACCACCACGAGCAATACCGGTCTTGTGTCGAAAACAGCCTTCCCCTTCTTTTCACTCATTTGCAGATGCAGGAACATTATACCTCCAGTTAAACCTCTGTCGTTTTTGTGGATTCAAAGTCCCTCTCTGATATATAGCGGGGACAGCGCGGGATGCCAGATCCGCTTTTGTGTCACAAAAAAATACATATATCCGAAAACTTCTTTGTCTCGTAGTTCCGATTACGTTTATTTGTATGACTACTGCGTCATTTACCCGATTCTTGGTTTTGTGGCACTTGGAAATCACTCTTCTGTAGTAGTTAAAGCGGGCGGGATCCCAATCCCGCTTTTGTGTCACTTCGGAAATCGGTTTTGTGGCTCAATTTTTGGTTTTGTGTCACTTCGGAAATCGGTTTTGTGTCACTTTTTCTGAAATCGTATAAAAGGGGCCCGTCCCCCCGCTTTTCTTCTTTTCTTCTTCCCACCTCATTTCTGACTTCTGAGGCTCATTGAAAGGTAACTTCACACATCATACCCATGACTTACTAACACTACACACAGGCTCACATCCCTTCCCCTTCCCCCTCCCCTTGCCATCACCCCAACAGTGACACAGGAACTCGTTAGTTCGGGTGGGTTGACTCTACGTCCCTGCGGCTACAGCCTGTGCTCACTTGTCTCCGGAGGTGGTGGTCTTTCCCCTTCCCATTCCCCTTCCCATTCCCCATCCACTCTGTTGTTGAGGCTCTTCGGTTGAAGGTTGACGTTCTCTACGGTTGTTGCCATTCTCGACGACTGTTGGTGGGTACTCTGTGTTTGGTCATTGGTGCTGCTTTGGCTCTCACTTTGTGTCCTCCGGCACCCAACGGTTTGACAGATGAAGCACTTCAAGAAAGAACTGATTCCGATACTGAGTGAATCTTCCCCTTTCCCTTCCATCTTCACATCCTCATCATCACACTTTTAACATACTAACACTACACACAGGAACAAATACCACATCCCCATGTCACTCCATTTCCACTTCACTTTCCACATCCATTTCACTACTGTTGTTGGTTGAAGTTCTTAAGGGTTGTTGTTATCCTTGAAGGCTGTTGGTGGATACTTCAGGGTCTTCTGACTCTAATGTTGTGTCCTCCGGCACCCAGCAGTTTGACGGGAGAAGCACTTCTCAAGGGTTCTGATACTGATACGGGGTGAGTTTTGATTTACCTTCCAATTCCCCCATCCATCCCCTTCACCTTCCACTTCTACTTCATCTCACTTTACATCAACACCCACATCCGCATTCATCTTGCTTCAGCCCTTGGTTGACGTTCTCTACGGTTGTTGTTATCCTAGAAGGCTGTTGGTGGGCACTGTGGGACGGGCCATCAGGCTCTGACCGTGTGTCCTCCGGCACCCAGCAGTTTGACGGGAGAAGCACTTCCAGAAAGTCCTGATACCAAGGCTAAGTGAGTTCCCACTTCACTTCCACCACTCATCACCTTCCATTCCACTCTCCACATCTATTTCCACATCACACTCTTGACTTACTAACACTACACACAGGCACACAACACCACTTGCAGTTCCTCTTCCAC
>JAKTVK010000225.1:21688-32186 GCA_030557155.1 Petasospora amylophila | reverse complement strand
TAATTGGCGCATAGCTCAAGCTCCAAAAAAAAATGCATGTAATTCGCAGTTTTACAGTACATTAAGGAATTAATCATAACCAACTGTTCGTCGTATTTCTTATGTTTTTTAACGGTTAGAAATCAAACATCGACGTCGAACTGTGAACAAACCACAAACACAATACATATTGAGGCATGCACGCTGGCAGATTATGTGTCCTGGATCAAGATCTGAAAAAAAAAAAAAAAAAAAAACACTACAACTTTCAACTGCAGAGTTCCAAGCGGGTTATTCACGATGAGGAGCTTTTCATATTCAGGGATATGTATGAAACATTTTTTTTTTGTTTGAAGAAAAATTGGATTGCAGATCCTGCTGCTCTCCATATAACTTGAGAAGGAACCCCCCAGTTTTTACCCGATTCAGTCGTGATGGGCAGGTTCTTCTCCGGCGCTTCGTATAGCAGTTTTTTTTTTTTTTTTTTTTTTTTTCGCGGGCCTCCTTTTTTTATACGACCAAATTCTCAGCTCATAGATAAACAACGCTTCATCCACCATAATTCTTCTTGCAAACACACCACCCCGCTACTCACCAACCATCCTCTCGCTATGGCTACTGCACTCCAGTTCCTAAGCCAGAACATCTCCTCGTTCGACGCCCCGGTGCTCCACTCGTTGCAGGCCTCTGTGCCGCTTAGCTATGGCTACATTAAGGAATTACTCTCGACCGTCTCCTGGTGGAAGCTTCTCTTTACCTTCATCGCCCTCGGCATTGTCTATGATCAGGTAATCTACCAGATCAGAAAGGGTAATATTGCTGGTCCAAAGTATAAGGTGTGGCCAATTATTGGCCCATTCATGGAGTCCCTTGACCCAAAGTTTGAGGAGTATAAGGCTAAATGGGCTTCTGGTCCATTGTCTTGTGTCTCCGTCTTCCACAAGTTCGTCGTCATTGCCAGTGACAGAGATCTTGCCAGAAAGATTTTCCAGAGTCCACAGTATGTCAAGCCTTGTGTTGTTGATGTCGCTGTTAAAATTCTCAGACCATCTAACTGGGTCTTCCTCGATGGTAAGGAGCACGTTGATTACAGAAAGGGCCTGAATGGTCTTTTCACTAAACAGGCCCTAGCTGAGTACGTTCCATCTTTGGAGAATGTTATGGATGAGTACTTGCAGCACTTCAAGGACTTCACTGCTGATACTCCACAGGTGTTCTTCCCAGAGTTCAGAGAGATGATGTGTGCCTTGTCTTTGAAGGCATTCTGTGGTGACTACATCTCCAAGGACCAGATCAAGAGAATTGCCGATGACTACTACTTGGTTACCTCTGCTTTGGAGCTTGTCAACTTCCCAATCATCTTGCCATACACCAAGACATGGTACGGTAAGGTTACTGCTGACATGGTTATGAACATCTTTGCTGAGTGTGCTGCTGCTGCTAAGGTTCACATCAGAGCCGGTGGTGAAACTACTTGTGTCATGGATAACTGGATCAAGGTCATGGAAGACGCTAAAAAGGAGAAGGAGGCAAACCCAGAGAAGAAGTTGACTGTTCGTGAGTTCTCTAACAAGGAGATTTCCGAGGCCATTTTCACTTTCTTGTTCGCTTCCCAAGATGCTTCCTCCTCTTTGGCTTGTTGGATCTTCCAGATCATTGCAGACCGTCCAGATGTTGCCAAGAAGATTAGAGAAGAGCAGTTGGCTGTTCGTGGTGGTGATCCAAATGTCCCATTAACTATGGAGTTGATCGACAAGATGACATACACCAACATGGTTGTTAAGGAGACTTTGCGTTACAGACCACCAGTCCTCATGGTTCCATATGTTGTCAAGAAGTCTTTCGAGGTGAGTAATGGTTACTCTGCTCCAAAGGGTTCTATGCTGATTCCGACTTTGTACCCGGCTCTTCATGACCCAGAAGTCTACGAGAATCCAGACGACTTTATTCCAGAGCGTTGGGAGGAAGGTTCTCCAGCCAATGAGGCTAAGAAGAACTGGTTGGTTTTCGGTACTGGTCCACACGTTTGCTTGGGTCAAACTTATGTTTACACAACATTCACCGCCTTGATTGGTAAGGCTCTTCTGTTCAACGACATCCAGCACCACACTACACCACTCTCCGAAGAGATCAAGGTCTTTGCTACCATCTTCCCTAAGGACGATGTGATTCTTTCTTGGAAGTCCAGAGACCCATTGGCTCCAACTGAGGTTTAAGTGAATCCATTAAAACGCTTCCCATGATATAATGCTAACGACTGTGACACTTCCTTTCACTTTCCCCGCTTCATTTCCAATAACACATATTATCTTCACAACCATACTAAATGTGCTTGATGCCATACACCTTTCACTACCGAGACAAAGAATCTCTTCGTTAACCGTGAGCTTTTCCCACTCCTAAAGTTCCCTAATCACCTTCCCAACCTTATAATCCTTTCACTCACCCCTTTTTTTTGTCTGGTTCTCAAATGAGGTGCTGCCTTTATTTATTTGAAGGCCACTTTCGATCCATTGATGGTGGTTCTTATACTCTCAGAGCATCTTTTACTCCACTACGGCAGTATGACGCTTCGGCAAAATACAATATACAGAACATTGTTTTCATTAAAATCTTGAAGTAGTGGCAACAAACATTTAATATCACAACTTCAATGCAGAGGTTCCCTGTTGAACCTTATCCTTCTTGACATTACCTGCAACGTCTCTTCTTTGACCCTTGTTGTCAATAACCGTGATGTTCTTGGCCTTAGACAACGTATCCATAATCTCCTGCTTCTTGGACTTCTTGGACTTGGAAGCCTCTCTTTCATAAGCGTCCCTGGCTCTCTTTCTCTTATTAGCCCTTCTCATTCTCTGCTTATCTTCTCTAGACAACTCATCTCTGGAGAAGACTGTACCAGATTTGAGTTGAATCTCCTTGGAATCCTTGGAATCGGAGGCCTTGTAAATTTCCTGTGGTGCCAATGTAGAGGCAGAAGACTGTGTCAATGGTTGGGCATCCTCCATAGTGATAGTTGGTGCATTCACCTTGATATCAATAGCCTTCTGAGCTGGTTTTGGAATGAAGTGAGCAGAGCTGAGAGCATCAAGTTTGTAAGAGAGTGCCTTGAACATATCCTTGATCTCGACATGTGATTTCTGTAGTTCTTCAGAGACACCATTCTCTGGTTGGTCACCATTGTACTCCTCTTCATAAAGCTCTGCAAGTGACTTGGATGATTTCTGGTCACTTAGTTCGAAAGAAGAAGAGGCTCTGAAATTTGATACATCGGTGATAACTCTTCTCGGAAGGTCATCAAAATTACCTTCTTTGATTCTTCTTCTGATCATCTCTTCCAAAGACTCTGTGACCTCCTTAGTTATCACAGGCACTGGTTTTGCTGTACGTTCAAACTCCAAATCCTCATCAAGGAGAGCATCCTGAGGTCTATCCTTGGCCTTCGCCTCACCCTTCATAGCCCATTTCTTTTCAGCAACTGCCTCCTTTTCAAGCTTAGCAATCTCTTGTTGGATCTGCAACTGTTGGCGTTCGAAACTTGACATATTTTTCACTTGTGGTTGTGCCTCTTCTTCTGATACCTCTTCATCCTCATCAGCAAAAAGATCCTTCATGGCAGATTTCATACCAGCATCGTAATCACCTTCATTGAGATCAGACTCTTTCAGTTTTTTCTCCTTCTTAGACTTCTTTGGTTGCTTCTGCTTGTCATTCTTGTTATCAGTTGGGTTACCGAAGAAATCATCATAATAAGCAACCTCCTCATCCTCAGACTCACCGAGGTCACCAAAGTAGTCAATTTCATCATCATCATCATCATCATCCTGCTGGCCACCTTCTTCTTGGGCAAGAATCTGTTTGTTGAAGTCATCAATAGAGAAAAACTCATCATTAAGACCAAATACATCCTTCTTTGGTTTTGGAATTTCACGTGTAAGTGGCTTGTCACCAATATCATCTCCTTGTTCCCCTTCATCTTCACTCTCTTCGTCATCATCATCTTCTTCCTCCTCCTGATCATCGCCATCTCCCAATAGTTGTTCTTCATCGGATTCAAGGTCAGACTCCACATAATCATCCACAAGTGGTCCATTTGGATCAAAGTCCTCAATCTCAGAGTCGGTTTGGCCTTCAGGGAATGTTTCACCTTCCTCGTCGTCTTCATGCTCTTCCTCATCACCGTACTCCTCGCTATCAGATCCTGAGGCACTCTCCTCCAGCTGCTTGACGCCATGGGTAGCCTTCAGCGACGGGATTTTATTGAATAAGAGGCTCTCTGTGACAGAATCCAAGATGATTTTAGCCTGTGGCCAAACTTGTGAGGCATCGAGGCCATCAACGTATATCTCATCGAGAACAGAGTTGCCCTTTGTGATTGGGTCAAACAATGACTTGACCAGCTGAAGCACCTCAGAAGACTCTACAGAGCCATCTAACAGACACGATGGATCTTCGTGCAACGTCTGAACAAAGTTAGACATGATTTGTAGAGTTGTGAGTGAGATTTGTGGGTAAATTTGTTGTTTCTTTAGCCTCGATGAGCTCAGCTCTCTAACAAAAATTTTTGTGCTCTCCATAAAAAAATTGGTTTGCGCACGCATCGCTCTTACTTTGCAGACTCCTCTTTAAAAACAAATTTTCTATCGGTATTACATGTGTCTATAGGTGATTGATTCGTTGAATTATATTATGAGTTATGTGAAGTTCTGGATTGCTCATTTGAACATCGGAATCAATAGATAATCGCAGCAGCAGTACCAACAATCGAGAAAATGGCACTAACAACAATAGTGGTCCAGCACTGGATTCTCTCGCTAGGTGTGATGGTATCTTTACAAATGTGCAGGTAAAAGGCTGAAGGAAGGATCAGGCAGAGAAGGAAACACAGTCCAGCACCCATGAAAGCAATAATCTTGTCGAATTCGGGGAAAACAATGGAAATGATGACGAATAAAGCGTTCACAAGGATTCTGTTGAAAACACGAAGAGTATATCTCCAGGTGTAACTGAAACCCTTATACTGAGAGATATCACCAGCATCGAAGATCATATCAAGAATAGAGACAATAGGTCTTGCATTCAGTGGTGTTTTCGATAGGGGAACAGTGGCCATGAGGGCACAGATGAGAAAATAGGTAGCAGTTGGGTAACCCGTTGTCAAAAGAACACTCTTCGTAATCTCATCTTTAACGCCACCACCAAACATAAGGAATCCAATAACAGCCATAGACATATCGGTTAAGAAGGTTATAGAGTATGTCAACTTCAAACAATCCTGGAATTTGTATGGATGTCTCATATCAACCTTCAAATTAGGGAAAATGGCATGACCACCAAATGGTGCCATGAGAATACCAATGGCAATGAGAGCATCTGATACTGTATTTGGAAGCATATTAGTTTGAGCAAACTGGATAAGGGAGCCCGGTGTGGTCGGTTTCATCAAACCAGACGCAAAAATGATAATAACCACACTAATAGTACAGGAGATACCAGCCAAGCTAATGATACTAAGGATATTGAGTGGAAGGAAGGAAGGTGGGGTAAGGACCAAGAACGCAATGAGTTTGAACTTGTTAATAGAAATCTCCGGATATAGAGCGTTGAGGGAATCTGCAAAGAGGACAATGAGAGAGACACCAGAAGCCATCAAATCCATGGAAAACAAAAGGGAAATGAGTGCTCTTCCCTTTGGGCCGAAAGTGGCATGAGCAAGATCAGAATAAGTCATCAATGTGTCATCCGTATCCATACAACGGGACAACAATTTAGCTGAGTGATAAGTCAAGAAAGCACATAAACTGAGAGCTGGAATACCGAACAACCAACCGGCGTGACTAAAACCTAGCGGAAGAGCCAAGAGACCGATACCAATAAGGACATTGACACTGTTGAAGACCGTCTGTGGTGCAGTGGATTGGCCCTGGATTATAGTGATGACCTTGCCGTTGACATCAACCTTTTTGAGTGTGATAGATGCCGAATCTTGGAAGTCGGTGAAGTTTGAGTCAAGGTTCTGTGCAGTTGCACCATATGTGGAGTACACGGATGGAGATCTGAAGGATTGGGCAAACGATGCATCATCCAAGACGTCGTCATCGACAATTGCATTGTTCATACTGTCACGGCTGTGTCTTGGTCTGAGCCCATCAAACACATCTGCACGGAAGTCGTTGCGGTGAAGCACTGTTGAGAGACGCTGGCCATTGAACGACGGGGCCAGCGTATCTTTGTCAAAGAGTTCGTCATCATCTCTAAAGTATGATCTGGATTGATGCGTGAAAGGCTCAATGGTCTTAAAGGATTGGGCCCTGCTGAAAGAGGAAGCGAATCTGCCAATGGAGTTAACACCTCTAAAAGAGCCAATAGGGTTGTTGAGGAAGGACTCCCGTCTGACGAGGACGGAGTTAGGCGTGCGCTCAACGGGAATGGAGATGAAGTTACGCTGTGGAGAGCCCTGTGTGGACTGTGGCTGTGTCGGCATTGCGTCTGAGAAGTTGTGGTGTTTAGGGTGTGTTTGCGGATGCTGAACTGATAGAGTGTCAGTTTACTCCTTGAAATAACAGGATATGAAACAGGGGGAAATGGTAGGGGTCAGAAGGAGAAGGGGAGTTTGTATATCGTGTGTCCTATGTGAAATTATTTAGATGAAGAGCAGCTGGGTGGGGTAAAAAGAAGAGGCTTCACAGCTTCTAAATAAAAACGTCTTGTTGCAGGGTTCTCGGGAAATTAAAGAACTTTCCAGCGTTCCGTTATCAAAACACCAATGCCGATCGCGAAATGTAAACAGATCTTTAATGTTGCCCATACCGTGTATGCTGCATGGTTCGCACAACACATGTGCCGTCTAACTATGGAGGTGTCTATGGTTTGTGACATTCACATCCATATATTGTTCCTTTGGAATGTATGTTTAGATAAACTGTCGGTTGTTCCTAGAAGGAAGGGGGGCTGGATTTCTTTTTCTATTTTCAATTCGTTCCCAACGAAGCTGCTGGGCTCCGCTAGGGTTATTCCACGATCTTCGCACGTATTAGGGCTGATGCCGTAGCTGGGTTTCAAAGATCTCTCTCCTCGATACGACGATCACATAAGGGTTTGTGAAGTGAGGTATTTTCTATTTTCTCATTACAAAATGTTTGATATCGAGCTTACAACCCCATTCTATTAAAATTCCCGATAATATATGAAATAATGCAATTGTTGCAGACTTAATCTGCGTTTCTGTTCTTAGCGTCGTCAACAATCTTGTCCCAATTGGAGCCAATGAACACTGTGTACAGCTGCATACAACTAATACACACAAGACCGATGATTATACCCAGCCAAAGCCCCTTAAGACCCATCTCAAAATGGAAACAAAGATAATTCGAAGTTGGGATTCCGATGACGTAGAATGCAAACAAGGTGATCATACCACCAATCTTCTGAAGACCCTGTCCTCTCATGCAACCTGCAGAACATGCGTTGACACAGTCGATGATACCCATGAACCCAATAACTGGCATGGTATTCATCACTTCAGCAATAACATCAGCATCATTTGTGAAGAAGTTTGTGATTTCGTGACGGAAGTACACCATGATGAAACTGTTCAAACAACCAATCATCACACCCAAGTTCATTGATGCCTTACAACAGATACGAGCATTTTTCGGAAGAGATGCTCCAATATAGTTGGCAACACGGGTGGAGGTGGCAATACTAACACTGAATGGGACTTGGTAAGCCAGAGAACAGATGGAGCTGACAACACTTTGAGCCGCGAGTTCAGTGGTACCCAAGTGAGAAGCAATGATGGTGATGATCTCAAATCCGACAAATTCAGCTTCTACCATTATAACACCCGGCAGAGCAAGATGAATCATCTTGTCCCAATTCTCGAAAGCCTGGGAAATACGGAAGTTTCTTGGCCAACAGCGGTGGTACTTTCTGTTCCAAAGCACAAATACGAGCAAACCTAAAGGCATGAGCCAATAGTTCATCATCACAGCAATTGGTGCACCTGGGTAACCGAGGCCAAATTTCCATACGAGTAAATAGTTCATTATGGCATTGAAGGGGGCACAGACAAGCAAGACATATGTGCTGGCATGGAACACACCTTGACATTGCAAAAATCTTTTACCACACTCAAATAAGATGAAGCCTGGCATACCAAAAGCGACAATCTGTAAATACTTGGCGGCGATGGTGATGAGCTCTTCTTCTGGAACAAAGAATCTCAACAGTGGTGCTGCATAAAAGACCCAAACGGCACCGATAGGGATGAAACAAGTGATTGCGAACAAGGAACATCTTATAAACTGAAGACCAACAAGTTCGTTCTTTCCTGCTCCATATGCTTGTGAGCAGAGTGTATCGAGACATGTTGTGAGACCTTGAATGGCAGCAAATCCTGTGATATTAGCAGTCATAGAGCCGAGAGTGATACCAGCGAGAGGTTGTTTGCCAATGTGACCAACGGAGAAGATTGAAGCAAGAGAAAGTGAGTTTTGGAGGATGAATGTGATGACAAGTGGAGCTGATGAGTTAGCAAGTGTTTTCATTTCAAAAGGAACAGCGGTCCTAATCTGACCATTTGTGACAGCTTCTTCCCATGTTTCGTTTATAAGAGCCTCTTCATCGGATGGTGTGTTGGATTCAGATGGGAGAAGGTTGTTGTCTTTAAGAAGTTCTCTCTCTTCTTGTAGAAGTTCCGTGGAGTTGTTTCTTACTGGAATTTGGGCAGAACTTGGAGCTAGTGGTGTAGTCTCTGTAGGGATCATATATGAGTTTGAGGCCGTGGTGGAAGTCTCGGGAGGAGACGTTGAGTGTACTTGTGTGGAGCTGTCTTGTGTGGCCGGATGTAAGAAGTCTGAAGGTCCGTAAAGTCCTCCTTTGCCGAGCGAACCATACACGACAGACTCTCTCCGTGAGGCTGTCGTGTGCTTGAAATGGTGGTCCTTGTATGATGACATTCTCCCTCAAATTTTGTTCTCGATACTCTTTTTTAGCAACCTCTAAACGTAAAGACTTTCTTTGTATAGCTTTTCTTCACATAAAAACCTGCGCGAGAGAAAGAATTTCTTTTTTGACGGTACGGACCACAATCACCTGTCAGGGTACGAGCTCGCGCGAAAACTGCCGCATTCGATGGCAGAAGCGGGGGTTTTGTGTCTACACGGTACCAAAATCGTATACAGACAATAGAAAATAGGTATAAACAATCCAGCTGTCTCAATGTTCAACTTCGAAAGCAACCTTTCTAACTTTGTGCTGGTCGAAAATGTCATAGGCAGTGGCAACCTCACTAAGTGGCATGTCTGTGTCAATGAAGTCGTCAAATTTGTAGGCAACCTTCTCAAAAACTTTGAATGCGTCTTCGAAGATTGATCTAACAGGACATCTTCCAAACTGCAAGGATATATTCTTCAAGTAACATTCAAGGCCATCCATTGGCAATGGCTCATGGTGATATCCGATTGAAGAGATGAAGCCCGCAGAGCGAACACAATCAAAGCCCAATCTCAAAGCAGCAGCATTTCCGACAACTTCGAAGATGGCATCAGCACCCTTACCATCAGTTCTCGACTTGATAAAAGATGGAACATCCTTTACCTCATTCAAATTTATTGGAATAGCACCTAGTTTCTTGGCCTGGAGGAGTCTACTCTCAATGGTATCGGCGATGTATAAATTCTTGACCCCCATCTCCTTAGCTGCTGCAACACAGCACAATCCAACAGGTCCAGCACCAAGCTGAAGAATAGTGTCCGTGGATATTTTTTCCTTATTGTACAAAACTTTCTTGAAGTAGTTATTGACACAAAGCCAGCCTGTCGGGAAAATATCGGACATCAGCAAGGCGGTTTTTCTGTTCATGCCTTGTGGAAGTGGGAACAAACAGTTGTCTGCATTTGGGACTCTGACGTACTCAGCTTGGCCACCATTGAGTGCCCAAGTACCAAAAACCTTGGATTCTACACAACTGGAACTCAAACCATCCTTACAAGCCCAACATTCTCCGCACTGGGTGGTAAAAGTGCAAACAACATCGTCACCAACACTGAAGTTCTTTACGCTGTCACCAACAGCAACAACGGTACCATTGAACTCGTGACCAGTGATATAATCAGCATTTTTAGGAACAACATCTCCTCTATACATGTGAAGCTCAGTACCACACAAAGCAGTGGCCTTGATTTGAAGAATAGCATCCTTAGGAGACTCAATCTTTGGAGTTGGAACCGTGGAATATTCAATGTTGCGAGGGCCCCTGAAGACGGAAGCCTTCATGGTCTCTGGGAAAGAGTTGTTATGTGGCATTGGCGATAATATGGATTAATAGTAAGGATTTTAAAAAAAGATACCGAGCAAAGAAATGAAGAAAAATTGGGTGCACGAAGTCCCTTTTAAACTTCTCATGAAGGATGCGGAGAGATTTCCGATTTAGTCACGTCGTACTTCTCGCTACCCCTTGCCTCCGGCCTGGGCAGCCCCTCATTCACTTGTTAGAGCATCAATTCTCGGCTTCTTC
>JAKTVK010000224.1:0-33542 GCA_030557155.1 Petasospora amylophila | reverse complement strand
AGGCGTGTCAGCGAGGAGATCGGCAATAACTGAGTCGAGTTTCATTGATGTATAGTTTATCACAACGATGGTGTTAGGTATGGAGGAGTGTTTAGATTATCGCATTCGTGTTCGTTCGCGCTTTTACTGCAAGTGGGCACGTGACACGAACCGGGAGAATGGGAGATGTATATTAATGATTGGAGCGATAATTGTATTATGTATAGTTACAGTTGTGCTTATAACCCCCTATTTATGCTGTAACAATACCTACTTCAAGAAAAAAAAGGAGGTTACTGGTACTATATACATTGGCCTCATGCAGATCACGGGACCCCTATTTTTGAGCTCTATAAATCCGACTAAGTCCGTGTGAACTCCTATTCGAAAAATGTAAAGTTTGAACTTGTATATATATAATAACACTCGGTTTATCCCACAAATCATTGCACATTTCCAAACACGGAACAAACATTCAAACTCCATCATCCGTCGTGGCCTTACCGGCTTTCCCATTCCCTCGCGAAGCTTTTCAAAAGTGTAAACACCGGTTGGCTCATATTTCCTTCTTCTCTCCACTTCGAACACCAAATGACCACCCGCTCCAGAAGAACCTCGTCGGTGGGCAAAATCGATCTCGGCGACTCTGTGCCAGGTCTCGCTGCCCAGCGAACCTCACAGAAGTCTCACAGGGCTTCGGTGTCACGTGTGTCTAAGCTCTCTTCCAAGTCTTCAAGCGATGTGGAAATCATTAGCAAGATCTCCACCGCGTTCGTTGAACTCAGCTATAGACACACATGGCTTTGTCCATTGGTGATCTTGTCTGTCATATACTCTGCCTATCTTCTCTCTGGCAATTACACGGAGTCCAACCCACTTCATATGTTCGTTACCCTTTCGTATCAAATTGGAGATACCGATGAATACGAAAAAGGTTGGAAAGATCTTTGCTTCGTTTTGTTCTACATGATTTTTTTCACTTTCCTTAGAGAATTTGTTATGCAATGCATCCTCAGACCATTGGCCTACGTTGTCGGTGTTAAGAAGCCAGGAAAAGTTAAAAGATTTATGGAACAGGCTTACTCCATTTTTTACTATGGTGTCTCAGGTCCTTTCGGTCTTTACGTCATGTACGGTACAGACTTGTGGCTTTTCAGAACGGACTCCATGTATAGAACGTATCCGGATATAACCATCCCATGGCTTTACAAGTTGTTCTACTTGGGACAAGCCGCTTTCTGGTCTCAACAATCCGTGTTGTTGGTGTTACAAGTGGAGAAACCAAGAAAGGATTACCATGAATTGATCATGCATCACATCGTCACCATGCTTCTCATTGGATGTTCTTATGAGTTCCATTTCCAAAAAATGGGGTTGGCAGTTTACATTACAATGGACGTTTCAGACTTCTTCTTATCAATGTCAAAAGTGTTGAACTATTTGGATTCGCCATTGGTTGGACCTTGGTTTGTGCTCTTTGTCGGTTCATGGATTTACTTGAGACATTGGGTCAATTTGAGAATCTTGTGGTCTGTCTTAACAGAGTTTAGAACCATCGGTCCATACACTTTGAACTTTGCCACTCAACAGTATAAATGTTGGATCTCACAGGCTATCACTTTCATTTTGATTGGTGCTTTGCAATTGGTCAACATCTACTGGCTTGTGTTGATCTTGAGAATCTTGTACAGATTCATCTTTGGTCTTCAAGCAAAGGATGATAGATCCGATTCCGAGGATGAGGATCAGATCTTGGATCATGAAGATGAGACTAAGAAGGATCAGTGATCGTTGTAAATATATAAACGGAGTTAATGTTTCGTCTTTTTAACGCTCCCAAGTATCGCACATACTATTGTGTGTATAATAATAATCTGATCATTCATACTGTAAGCTAACTGAATGCCTTTAGAAGTTCCATAATATGGTCATTGAGCACTCTTCTCTGTAGACATCTCTCGTAGTAACTTGGATGCAAACGACACAGCAGACCTGCAACGGTGTGTTCACAGATACGAGCTATTATCGGTTCGGTCTTTCTCTGTTTCTTAGTCCTTTGTTCTTTGGAGTAGTCTTTCTCCACATATTCAGCTGGGGGGACGTGCATCGTATCCAAACAACGTTTCGAGATACTCAGCCTCTTCCCAGTCTTGCAAAGGGGGAAGATCACTCAACTTGGCACCTCCACAAGAACAATACCATCCACTGGAATCACACTCAATGTTTTTAAGATATCCTTCCTTTTCATAAGCAAGTGAAGAATGGAGATGAAGATTGATCCAATCAAGTGGCTCGGGAAGTTTTGTACCGGGATAAGTATAAAGCAAGATCTTTCCATCCTCCAAGATGGTGTTGGCTTTTAAAACGAGTCCTTTGAGTAGAGAATCAAGTAATATCAAAGTCGATTCGTCGTTAAAAGGTGCATTGTGCTTTGCCAAATTGTCGAGAAGGTCTCGTACTAGGCCGTATGGAACGACACAGACATCTGTATTTTGTAACATCATCCTGTTACAGAAGAATTATCAGTTGAAGCTGTGGAAATGTGGCGATAGATGTTTTTATAACTATAATAAAAAGGGTCTACTGCGACAATATTATTTTATAATGGAAGCGGAGTCGAAGTTCCGAAGCGAACGAAAGCGTAGTCTACAATTACAATTTGTTCGAGAAGATCTTTATTAAAAAAGTGAGTCCTATTGAAATGTTAGTACTTTGGAACCATTGATATGGTCTTCCTAATGTCTCCATGGAATGATTTAATCATTTGTCAAATGCTCAGCGTAGATCTTGGTGTTTAGTTTTTATCTCTTCATGAATGTCAAGAAAAGGCGAACGTTTCTCATCCCGATAAGACAGATGTATCAATTCAACATGGTATTAAAAGAAAGGCATTGAGCAGACATACACTGATTGAGACTTGTTAGTATTCTTGCCTCATTTGGACACATCACCTTTCCCTTCCGTACATACGAAAACACCAATGCAAGAAGCAAAAGAATAGGAAATAGAACCACAAAATCGATAGCACCAAAGAACGCTCATGAACGAGCAAATCAGTCATAAAGGTTGTTTACATGTCCCACGAGGCCCCATAAGTGGAACTAGGCGTGTCCCGGTGACCTGTGTAGTCAAACGCAAATTATATCATCAGTGTGTGTGTGCGATCGAGTTTGAAGTGTTTCGTAACGGGGAAGGTTAATGGGTGTATCAATTGCAATATAAACTTACCTTCTAGAGATCCTTCTCTAAGAAGTCTTTCTTATAAGAAAATGGTTGCTGATCTTAGAAGGGTGAAGAAGAGAAGAGGAATATGTGGGTGGAATTTTTTTTTTTATGTATGAGGGCTTCACATTTAGGGCTATCCACGTGACTGTTCTGAAAACTTATCTTAGGGCAACAAAAGTGCTTCGCGCAAGGTTTGCGTGGGTGGTGTTCAGGTTTCTACCGCCATTTGCGCGGCGTTGGCTGGGAACATCCGGACATCACCACAGTCACCCTCGGGTTCGCGCTCCCTGCCTGGGTCCACCGTCGCGACATTTTTCAACCATCACAAAAATTCCACTTGCACACTGCCAGCGGAGGGTTCAGTTTTGAAGGAGAAGAACAGCATAACACCAAAGATGTCCTCTCAAACTACCGTTAAGGCTTCCAACTGGAGATTGGTCGAGGTTGGCCGTGTCGTCCTTGTTAACAAGGGTCAGTACGCCGGCAAGTTGGCCACCATTGTCGAGATCATCGACCACAAGAGAGTGAGTTAAAAAGAGAAACCCATCACAAGGGCTTGGAGATGAACACAGCAGACCACACATACACACACAAGTCACATACATCATATTCACTACATCACCGTTTAATCCTCAAGACGGGCCGTGTAAAGCTTTAAGAACAAATTCGTACAACTCCATACGACTCGGACCACACATACACACATACACATGTATCAAGATACACACATTCGATCAATACTCTTCGAAGAAACGCTTGTCTATTTTGAGGAACAAACGTCAGAGTACACACCACAAAACATCCCACAATCAAATCCACATTTGAATAAAGTCTAGCTGTGTCAAAATCTCTCTCAAACCTATGATTATTATGAACCCAGATTACTAACAAATAACCCCCTAGGCTCTTGTTGACGGTCCAACCACTGGTGTCCCAAGACAGTCCATCTCTTTGGCTCACGTTGTCTTGACCCCATTGACCTTCTCCCTTCCAAGAGGTGCCAGAACCGCCACCGTCGCCAAGAAGTTCACCGCTGCTGGTGTCGCTGAGAAGTGGGCCGAGTCCTCTTGGGCTAAGAAAATTGCTCAGAGAGAGACACGTCGTGCTCTTTCCGACTTTGACAGATTCAAGGTTATGGTGTTGAAGAAGCAGAGAAGATTTGCTGTCAAGAAGGCTGTTGCCAAGGCTTAATTTTTGGTCTTTCTCTCTTGTAATGTATAAAATTCCGGGTTTTAAAGTATGACAAAAAAAAGTAATTGTTATGTTTCTTTAGACATTATTGTCTGGAGAGGGTGTAGTTTACCGTCAGCTTACGCACTTTTGCATTAAATCAGGTCGTTATAATTATACACAGGTTATCATTGTTCCATGAGTTGTAATTGTTGAATCAAGAACAATGGATCTTGTCTTGCTCTTGGATACGTCTCAAAGATCTTGTTAACCAACACCAACTGTTGAGGAGTTAAAGCTTTTAAAAAGTCAAACTGCTCTTGAACGTCACTAGCACTTGGGTCATAACCATCATCATCAGCTTCTTCGACAATCTGTTGAAGTAGTTCTTGACGAACAACAAACACCATGTACAATCTCTCATTGTACTTATCCAATGGGATCTGATTCATCGAGTCAATCCCACGCATGAAGCGAGGTAAGCCTGTAGATAATGGGAATAAGTAAACGTCTTTGATAAATTTCTGTCTGTTTGTAGCAACACCGAATTTACCCTTTGAATAGAGGTAATCAAACAGTTTTTTGAAATTTCTATCCTTTGGATCCTCGGGTTTCAACTCTAACAGTACCAGTTTCCTAGTACTTGCCACTTTAGTCAAATAGTCATCAGCCCTTTTGGCATCTAGTCTACCTTCTATCTCCAAAGGAACCAACGGATCAACCATTTTTTTGGAGATATTAAGGAACTGTGAATTGTCCAAAGTTGTACTTTCAAAATGTAAACTTGAAGCAAAATTGGCGAACCCAGTGTAAATGATTTGTCCTTCCCATAGTTTGGAACCACGAGGAATAGCAGTAGGATCATATGAATCGACAGTTTCTTCAATCTCCTTCTTGGTGTCACCTAAGATGGCCTGTAAATCATCATCCTCTTCATCATCCAGTTGATTACCATATTTCTCCTCGTGATCATCGTCATGATGCATGTACTCAACTTTACGCTCTTTCTTGGTATCATCCTCAACATCATTATCATCATTATCAAACATACTTCCTGTTCTTTCTCTGACACTCATATGACTTTCAGACTCGATGAATTTCTTCTCATCGTTATCCAAATGCATACCAACGTTGAAATCATAAGTTGAACCTGCTTGATTAGAATCCTCTTCATTCTCCAACAAAATGTCACCTTTATGGGTACGTCTGATATTTGATACTGTTACTCTTTCCAAAGTTGCTTGAGTCATTGACTCTTTAATCGCTTCTTCTTTTTCTTTACGAAGATCCGGATTGAGCAGTTCATTAACTGGCATACGAACGAGTTTGTTGAAAGGTATAGTACGGGAGATAATGGAGTTACGAAGTTTGGTGTTTTTTTCATCCTTAACGTTGACAAAAATCCTTGTAGAAACTTCTTTGTAATCTTTTGTAAGTCTCCCAGTTTCAGGATCGTGATATGCGTTAAATAGATCCTGTTCCAATTTCTTGGCCCAACGCACACAGATCTCCTCTGGTGATCCGTCTTCTTGAATTTTGTTCCCTGGAACAAGCTTCAAGAACATTCCTTCAAATCTTTTCATCACCGCTTCACGAGCTTTCTGTTCGATAGCATCGTGTGATGATGTTGGTGGGGGTGTGGATGTCTTACGTCTCTTGGTCGATGGACGTGACGAAGAACGCGATCTGGAAGCACGTTTGACGTCTTCATCTGAGTCTTCTTCTTCTTCATCATCATCACTAATCTCATCGTCTTCTTCAACTTCTTTATCTTCATCCAAGTCTTCAAGCATTCTCTTCACGTGTCTCAACTTCTTAGCCTTACGTAAATCGTCCCTTGCCAACTCCTTTTTTGTTTCAATTGGATCCATCTTGTAAGTGAGTGTCTTGTAATGAGGGTTGTTCTCATCACACAAATTACAAAGATAATTCTTTGGAATCACCGAAGTTGGAAGAATACATTCGTTGTGTTGCCAAGTCTTGCAATTATCACACTGGATCATCGCTCTACTATCCTCATCCGGATCGTAGTTGTTATCTGTGGTACCACACACCAAGCATAACACATGGTCTTCTTCAGCGTTCTGTCTTTCCCTTTCAGCTTTCCTCTCAGCCTGGCGTAACAGCTCTTCCATGGCCTCCTGTTCCTGCTGACGCAGCAACCTGTGCTGGCCCTTGTTCGCACGTGACGAGCGACGTACTGGCTCTGTCATTAGTCAATGTTGTTTTGGAGTGTTGATTCTTGGTTTGAAAGGGCTTTTGTTCTTGATTGTTCTTTTGTATTGGAAGAAGGAGGGGTTTGGTGTCTGGGTGTTCTCACAGAACGGTCTCCGTTCGAACCTCGAGGGTTGTAATACCAGGATGATTATCTCGGCACAAAGTCTCGGCCCGAGCGGCTTTTAAAAAAAAACTATTGCGTGTTCGCGCGTTCGCGAAATTTATATTCGCGCTTTTCTTTTTTATATATCGGCGCCCCCTTTAATTCCTTTCAAAACAAAAACAAAGGAGAAACTTTCATCCTTTGCTTCCGTTCAAACCACCACAATCTACCAACACACAAAGGGACATAGGAAAAATGTCTGCTGTAATCCGTTGGTTCGAAGCGTATTTCCTTGCAGAGAAGCCACCCGGCGCCACCGTTGCCGACATCGACACAGACATCCGTCCAGCAGAGGGAATCCGTCGTCTTAAGGCTTTCCAATGGCACCGCAATGACGTTGCGCATTTCGCCACACTCGGGGTGTTCCTCTCGGTGGCTTTCTTCCTCAATCCTGCTCCATTAGTGGTTAAATTGGCGTTCACAGCCTTGATGACGTTGTTTTTGCTCACACCGTTGACTTCTCAATTTGTGCTGAACGCTCTGCCTGTCATCACTTGGTTGCTCTTCTTCTTCTCTTCAACAAAGATCCCACCGGCTTATAGACCGGCCATCAGTGTCAAAGTGCTCCCAGCGGTGGAGACCATCTTCTACGGTGATAATCTGTCCCAGTTACTTGCAACATCGACATCCTCGGTGCTCGACATCCTCGCATGGTTACCTTATGGTCTTATCCATTTTGGTCTCCCATTCTTTGTCGCTGGTATGATTTTTCTTTGGGGGCCTCCAACTGCACTCAGATCTTTTGCATTTGCCTTTGGTTACATGAACTTGATTGGTGTCGTGATTCAACTTCTTTTCCCATCAGCGGCACCATGGTATAAGATCATTCATGGCTTAGACCCGGCAAATTACTCCATGCTCGGCTCCCCTGGTGGATTGGCTCGTATTGATAAGTTGCTCCATTTAGACCTTTACACAACCAACTTCTCGGAGAATTCCCCAGTGGTGTTTGGTGCCTTCCCATCTTTACATTCCGGTTGTGCCACCATGGATGCATTGTTCCTCTCATATCTTTTCCCAAAACTTAAACCGGTTTTCTTCCTCTATGTCACTTGGCTTTGGTGGTCCACAATGTACCTTACACATCATTACTTCATCGACGTCATTGCCGGATCCACTTTATCCTTTGTCGTGTTCACATATACAAAGTACATGCATTTACCAATCAATGATTTGAAGGCTAAGAATCGTTGGTCATACGCTGAAGTTAAAAAGATTAACATCAACAAGATCGATCCATTGGCTTCAACTTGGGATTTGGATGAAGAAACTCGTATCTCATCCTCAACACCAACGAACTTGATGACACGTACCCGTTCAAGATCAATCAGACAAACTTTCGAAATGGATATCATGCAAACAACACAGAGACAACGTGGTAACTCCTTGACTAACCCTTTGAACAACAACAACAACATCACAAATCCATCTCCTCAATCAATCGCTGCTAGTGTAGCAGCTCAGGTGTCCAAAACACCATTGAGCTCCACTGCTTCGGAGGACTCGGATTCGGAGGTATTTGACGTTGCAAGAAGTTATTCAAGAAGTTCAAACACGAGTGCTACATCCATTGAAAGTCAGTTCGATCTGGGTATGGGATTCCCAGCGTCTTCTTCAAACACAAAAACAAGATTGGATTAATGTTCCTACACTAGATCATACAAGTTTTTTTTTTTTTTTGCCCCCTTCCCTTCTCCCTGCTATGCACACCTTCACCCAAACTTTTTAATGTACTGACGAAGTTAATGTTTAATCACTATCATATATACCTTTTCTAATTATAATATTCGCATTTTCTCATGGCTATTATGTCGTTATTCATTCATAGTTTATTACTCATGTGGTGTGTTCCAGTTCAACTTTGCCTCTTTGAAGATCTTCTTCAATCTCTTACGGTCCAGACAGGTTGCTCTGAACTCCAACATAATCTTCTGAGAATCCAGTACGAAACTTGGTTGAGCACTTGCAGCGTTGACATTAACGTTAACCCTTGCGATATGGGTGTTATTTGGAGCCAAAAACAAATCACCAGTGTCTCTAATCTCAGCAATGTAAGCACCGGTCTTGTGAATGTACTGGGCATACTTAAACTCCGGTTTACCCCAAGAGTACAAAATCTCAAATTCATGCTCATTTTGGAAAAACAAGGAGGCTCTGTTATCCATTAAGAACCCAGAGTACTCTAATAAGTAGATATGGTAGTAGAACTTGCTCTTTGCCATTATGGCAGGGTCATTGAAATCAGAATCCTCCCAAGGGTTGATAGCCAAAGTGATATCGACAAAGGAATGGAAGGGGTTCAACCGTGGAACCTCACAGAGTTCATTCCAAGGGGTCTCAACGAGTTTCAATCCATATCTCTCACACATCCTGGACCAGCCATTGATGGTATCCTCGATAAGCTTTGGGGTGGCAGTCAACCATTCAAGACGGATGTGGAAACAGTGGTTTGGATTATGAACGGTATCGTAATGTACTCTCATAACCTCTCTTCTGTAAGAGTTTCTGGCTGTATCCAAATCGAACTTCAACCCCCTTGACAGCACAAAAGTACGACGCTCTTCAACGGTGTCTAACACAGAAGATATAGAGTCTTCTACCTCTTCAATGTCAGTCTCATCGGTCTTCTCACTGTCAGTTAATCGATAGAAATAATGACCATCCAAGAACTTGTGACGATTCTCAACATGATAGAACAACCCTCTTTCCATCAACTCATTACCAAATGCAGTGGCCTCGTCTCTAGTGTTAATGTCACTCACCATCTCTATCAGCCAGTTAACAAGATCTAAGCCTCTGAAAACATCCTTATGTACTTTCCAGTGCCATTTACGATCCTTGATAGCAATTCCCTTTGAGCCTGATAACAAAGCCCTTATCTCTTCGACCGAGGATTTTTTGGTCAAGACTCCAGAATTTGACGTCGTCTGTGTCAATCGGGATTTCTGAGCTTGTGGTGTAGCCTGATCATCCTTCTGTTCTTTCAAGAAATTAATCAAATCTCCAGTGTAGAAATTGATCTCTGGGAAGATTTCCTCTTTCTTGGATTTGAATCTTGTACCTTCCGGATTGAATACACCACGGTGCAAGGATACAATCAAGCGACGAAGACCTTCAACTCTGATCTCCTCCGCTGAGAGAATGTCTTGCTTATCATTACCACTCGTCATATAAGTGCTTTTCGGGATGTCCGTTGGGAGTAGCACAAACTTCATTCTGTTTAAAACTTTTTTACCGATGAAATCATCATCATCGTCATAACCGGCAAGCTTCTGATCAAAGGCATTCCACTTGAAAGTTCTCGGTTTCACAACAACTGGGTCAGGGTCATAAGCGTGGTAATTGTTCTGGTATCTGGTCTTCACCATAACTCTGTTGAAACTGTTACGGTAAAACTCTTGCTGATTGATTCTGTTGTATCTCTGGACGTTGATGGTACCATCGTAATCACACAGGATTCTGTGGATCTCTTCGTCGAGTGATAGATAGATTCTCAAACCTGTCAAGTCACGAGTCTGTGGTAGTTTTTTCATCAACAGCGAAGTGTCATTGACTTCAACTTTTTCAACTCTTGCACCATAGCAAATTTGGAACCCAACCATCAATCTCAAATACACCATTTCTCTCATCAGATCACTCGGAGTCATGTACTTCTCACGTTCCGGTGACAAAGTTACCTGGTGAGTCTGGAACGTGAAATTTGAGGAGAAATCTTCTGCAGTTGGGAAAATCTGTGTTGTCACGGGCAATTCAGATGGCGTTGCCAATGAGATCCACTTGATTGTACGTCTCTTAACCAACTTGGGGAAAACATCTTGCCATTTACCAACACTGATGGACTTGATAACATCTGCACTCAACTGTCTGGATGGGTTCTCAATCTCAGTCCACATCACATACTTCAACGTATCCGCAGCGGTGACGATTCTCTGTTGTTCTTGATGAAGATGTTGCTGTACTTGGTGCTGTTTAAGGTGCGTTTCCCTTGGAGATTGGGCACCCGAGTTGAAATGCACCGAGTTGGCATTCGACACGACCCTTGGCTGAGTTATCGGTGAAGTATCCGGTCTCCTACCAATCATTTGTAAAGAGGATAAAGCCGTCTGTGACACACTACTGAAAATTGGTGATGAGACGGTGCGCTCCGCCTTGGCTTTCACAGGGGTATGTGTCTGGACTTTCCAAAGCAACGACGAGGTCGAATCCTTCTTCTTAGGCTTCTGGATCTCTGCTCTTGAGACGTCTGAGTTGAAGACGTCCTTATCATAATCCTCCATCATCTCTGACACGGTAGACCCTTGAAGATAGGGTTTCAAATGTGGCACTGTGATGGTACTCATCTCATTTTCCATAACACCCATCATCTGAAGTTCATAGATCTTACAACGTGGAATCCATTGATTGTTTCTGAACCTCTCCTCGGTCCAATAAGACACGTCGAGCCACCCGGGGATACAATGATGCAACTGACCAGAGTGATCTCTGTATCTAAACAACGGAGTCACATGGAGTGGCGGCTGTGCCATGCAAAGGATGTCAACTGATAGCTCTGAGTTGAATATTCTCTTGCTAGTGTCTAACAAATCATCGTATTCCACATCGAAAAGACCATTACCGGCACTAACGACAATGAAATGTGTAGTTGTATGTCTTAAATCTGGGTCTCTGAAACGGTCCACAACAAGAGTTGTAGCCATGTTGATGGTGTTCAAGATATCTGACTTGATCGTGGGGACAAATCTTGGGTTGGTTCCTTCTTCTTCGTCCAACACATAGGAAACGATATCTTTTCTAAAATTGGCAAACTCGTAGCGTAGTGAAATCATGATCTCGTTCCAATGCACAATATTCACCTGATCAACAACGACTCTGTAGAAATCCTTGGTATTCTTGCATCTTTGACCTTCCTTAAGATCATTCCAACTGTTCCCCGAGGTGTCAACATTGGCAGCAAACACAATTGTGATGAGATGATGCGTCCCTTCGTCTCGCCATCGTTTAAAGATCGTGGGGAACAAAGAGCTGACAAACTTGTGGAACATAACTTCACCGTCTTCTTGGAAATGATACATCTCCTCTGTCATTTGAATCAAGAACACAAGACGAGCAGACTCGGATCGAAACACAACTTTTGTCTTGTCACCAATATAAGAAGAGAAAACTTTTTTACCCTCTCTATAGACTGCACTGATGTTACCTCTGATGGTCTCCATGAAGGTAATTCTCTGGCCTTTATAGACACAGGAGTTTACCATGGACGACGACAAGGTCCACATGTCACCACGTGAGAGGTGGATGTCTCTGATGAGAATCTCAACAAGATCGGCTTCAACTTCATCCTTCTTCTTAAGTCTCACAATCACGGGACTTCTTGTGGATAGTCCGAGCAACTGTTGCAGGGACCCGGAGAGAATGCTTACCTGTGTAGTCTTCGAACGTCTCATCAGCTCATCGTTCATGTTACGCACCACGAAGAGTAATTTCCTCCTTGTGGACTTCTCCAAAGGCTCAAGCTCTGCGACGTCGCCTTCTTTGGATCCCGGTAATTGCGATGCATCAACCAACACATTTTCCGTTGAGATCCGTGTATCGTGGAAGGCCGCTGTAAGGTACACCGGCTCATCAAATTGGCAACTCTCGGGCTCCTTAGCCTCTTCTTGTGGCTCCTTAGCTCGAGGCTGGACCTGCCGTCTCTGTGGAGTCATCGGGCTGTTGCTCTCAATGGTCAGCGCACTGTCCTTGCCACGCTTGACCGTTCGCAGAGTCAGCACATTGGATCGCATTGTGGTCATCTCAATTGGTTTTTGTAAATGATGTTTTGCCTTTTTGTATATATCAACAAGTGGTAGCGGTGAGGTTATGGGTTGGTTCCGGGGGGGTTTTCGCAGTAGTGTCCGAAAACGGAAATATCCGCATTCGGATGTTTCTTATATTTATCTATTTACCGAGCATTCCCATCTTCCAACTCTCATTCATCTTCTGTAATGCCTTAGGCACTTGTTTGTTCTGTGTCTCCAGCACATATAACGTGGAATCAAACACCTCTTGTGGAATATCAACACTTTCTAAATCGCCTCTATCATTTCTGGCGTCATTGATCGCGTTCTCATCCTGTGTGAAGAACAATTTGATAGCATCCTTGTGTAGTCCCTCACCGGTGACATAGTCGTAACCGACGTTGAATACCCATGCTAAAAGCCTTTGTTTTTGAGGTGACACATACTCAACCATCCTCGTCGCAGATCCATTGACGTTGTCCAATAACGAGTTATATATATAGCTATGCGCACCATATTGTTCTCCATCAAGCTCAACACACCATTTGAACATTTTATCAAGACCTGAACTTCGATCATGTTCACCAATGACTTTGTCACAGCTCTCACAAAACATCATGCCATCTCTCATCTTAACTTTGAAACAGTCATCACTGGCACGGAAGGCAAAGTAGTATGAACCGGTTATAATGGCGTTTTGCGATGGTTTCAACGTTGAGAATCTCTCGGGTTCAATCTGGTAATGATCATGTGGCTTATGACAGTGCCAAAAATCCATTGTCTCAGCCCATAGCTCTGATGGCATCTCCTTGGTGGCACTGACATCCTCAGATGCCACAATGACACTCTCACAGTTTATACACTTCAAGGAATAACGGTGTTTCTTTCGCAGTTCGATTGCGTTCCACTTATACGTAGAACTCAACTGCATGAGGAAGTTTGAAGACCCGTCGTGTCGTTGCCCTTCCAATGGCAAACGCAGAGAAAGGGTACCATCTTTTATCCTGATACTTGACTTGAGTTGCGTGGGTGACAGTGTTGCCACTTTGCGGGTAAGTGCTATGGCCACCGGTTGTTGTTTGATGTTGATTGTTACTGTGGATGTCTTGTCGCCCGAAACAGTTACAGAAACATCATCGACTTGTGTTGGGGAAACGAGTTCAACGGCAATGGAGACTCTCCGAATCGAATCGAGTATTTCAGCATAGAAACGTTGTTTTGTCATTATGGGGTATATACAACCGAGAGACTACTAAAAGATCCGTGTTTTTTTTTTTTCATGGATAGAAAATTATGGTGGCGAATAAGCCATGCATTGTAGCATTTTCTATTTAAACAAGTCTCTGAGCGATCTTAATGGTATCGGCCAAAACACCAGCAGCAGTGACATCAGCACCGGCACCAGCACCTTGAACGATCAATGGGTTTTGGTAACGCTTAGTCTTGATGGAGATCACGTTATCGGAACCTTTCAAAGAGGCAAATGGATGCGACACATCGTACTTCTCGACACCAACGGAGACAACGTTGTTTGGCAAATCAACTTTACCAACGAATCTCAAAACCTTGTTCTCGGCAGCGGCCTCATCCTTGAGCTTCTGCAACTCATCGTCGTAGTTTGGCAACTTCTCCATGAATTCAGATGCGGATTCGACAGATTCCAAATCCTTTGGGATAAGGGACTGAACAGGGAAGGAAGTTGGAGACTCAACAGCAGCACCAGAGAGTCTTGCGAGAATGGTAACTTTTCTAGCAACGTCCAAACCGTTCAAGTCATCTCTTGGATCTGGCTCAGTGTAACCCAATTGTTTAGCAACGGACACAATCTCGGAGAACTTAGCATCCTTGGCACAGTACTCGTTGAAGATGTAGGACAAGGTACCGGAGAAGATACCTTCGATCTTTTCAACCTCGTCACCGGTGGCAACGGCATCGTTCAAAGTGCCAATGATTGGCAAACCGGCACCAACGGTGGCCTCGTGGTAAACCAAACCGGAACCCTTCTGAGCAGATGTCTCAAACAACTGTTTCCAGGAGTCCAAGGAAGATGAGAAGGCCTTCTTATTTGGAGTAGCAATGGAGACACCATTGGCGACGAGCTTCTGATAAGAGTCGGCAATCTGGGCATCGGAGGTGTTATCGACGAGGATGACTGGAGCTGGAGACTTCTTGAGGAAATCGACGAGCTGCTCAGTGGTGAGGTTGTCCTGGGAAGCAGACTCAACGACACCCTTCCAGTTGGAGATGTCGATTGGAGAGTAGTCTGTGGAGATGACGGACTTCTTAGAACGAGCAATAAGAATGACGTTGTACTGGATGGCAGACTTGAGGCCGGCGAGCTGGTTGAGGAACGCAGCACCAACAACACCGGTACCTATTTCGCGGAGTTAGCAAGGTGCAAACCATGAGGTTTCAGTGAACTTACCAATGATAGCGAGATTAACAGACATTATGTGTTTAAGGGAAAATACATCAAAAAGGTGGAAGAGATCTAACGCTGGACGTAGTTCAAAGTCAGTCATTTTCGCGAACATCCGGACATTGAGCCTTGATCGCCACCAAAACAAATGGGAGAGGAAATCCCATTAGCGTTGCAACTTCCAACTCACAGCACACAAAACTATTATCAATTAACTTCACAATGGTGTTAGAGGCCACAATGATCGTCATCGACAACTCAGAATTCACGCGCAATGGTGACTTTTCGCCGTCGCGTTACCAGGCCCAGCTCGACGCCGTGGAGCTCGTGTTCAATGCCAAGGTGCACGCCAATCCGGAAAACACCGTTGGTTTGATGGCATACGCTGGTGATGGTCCCCAGGTTCTCTCCACGTTGACTGCTGACTACGGTAAGGTACTCGCCGGTCTCCATGAGACCCGAATTGCAGGTGGACTTCACTTCGCCACCGGTATCCAGGTGGCTGCACTTGCCCTCAAGCACCGTCAGAACAAGGTCCAGCACCAACGAATCGTTGCGTTTGTTGCCAGTCCGATCCATGAATCGGAGAAAGAGCTCGAGAAACTCGCCAAGAAGATGAAGAAGAACAACATCGCTGTCGATTTTGTCAACTTTGGTGAGGAGGCCGTCAACACAGCAAAACTCGAGAAGTTTGTCTCCACGGTAAACTCACACGACAACTCAAACCTTGTTACCGTGCCACCAGGTGCAGGCCCACTCTCAGACACACTTTCTGCCTCGCCAATTGTACTGGGTGAAAGTGGTGCCGGTGCAGCTGCCGGTATCCCAGGTGACAACGATAACGGCTTCGATTTCGGTCCTGACGGAATGGACCCAGACCTTGCTTTGGCTTTACGTTTATCATTGGAAGAAGAACAGCTCAGACAGGCTAGAGAGGAGGCACGTGCACAGGAACCGGAACAGATGGAACCAATTCAGGAGGATGGTGAAAACAACAATGGTAACGCTAATTAGTCATGACTCAAATACAGATATCATTTATATATAAAGTTATGAGCCGAACAGCAAGCTTTCAATTTTTTGGAAACTGAATGGATCTAACCCACTCTCCAAGAATAGGTCCAAAAGATCACTTTTAGGTGATGCATTGATATCGATTTCACCTGACAATCCAATCAGGTTATCAATGATATCCTTGGGCAAAATGTACTGGAAATCTGGATCCAAAGTCAATTCACTCGCACTACCAAACACCTGTAACAACTTTTGACGAGCTGGGGTATCAGCACTTGCTCCAATTGTAGTCAAAATAGCATCCGAACCAAACTTGTAAAGTCTTCTAGCAAACGTGAAACGACCACCAATCTTACCGAGGTTTGTTAAGATGATCTCAGTGTTATTTAACAACAAGTCCATAGCAGGTTGTAAGTCTGTCTTGGCATCTTTTGACTCGAAGTAAAGTAATCTCAACAATAGAGAGAAATGCAATTGGAAACAACGGTGTAAAACTTGAATGATTTTAGGGATGAGATGGAATGTGAAGCCGAATTGTTCTTGAAGGTTGAATGAATGGTTCGATTGAGAATCTAGGAAATATGCAGTTGTCGTCAATGCGTTCAAGAATTTTATCACTTTCAAAGAAAACTTGGCAGAGTTATCAATGTCATTGGTATTGAAGAAATGCAGTAACATGTGTGCACTGAGCATGAAACATAACGATGATAGGTCCAAATAGTTGTTGAATTTGTGCATCTTGATAACTCTTTGCTCCACTGTCTCGGATGGCATACTCATGATCACTTCTAAGCTGCAAGAGTCCAAATACTCAGCGATGGAGTCGATCTGATTCTCATAATTGCGAATGGTTGGTGGGTCTCTAACGTTATCTAAAACGGTAGAGATAGGTTGAACTAGAGAATGAACCGATGTTCTCTCCACGATCATAGTGTTGACTATCTGCTGATAAGAGTTGGCCGATTGAGATGGCAAATCCGTCGTGTACGAATCAAACCCGATGGCCAAAGGTGTACCATCGTAAAGGAATCTTAAGAGGTCGAGTTCCAATAGAGAAAACCAAACTCTCCGTTGCAAGTCAACACCCGAATCCAGATTCAACCCTGAGATGTAACACAACCTTAACAACTTGTTCAAATCAGACATTACCCAATCATGTGGCGCACTAACGTCATCAGGTGTGAAAGTTTGATAGATGATTGCGAGCATCAACAGTTGGATATATGGGATACTCAGATCTTGCATCGTTGGTAAAGTATGCTCCAAGCACATCTTTGCCAAATAGAAAAGGTCCGGTGACACCGGTTTCAGTGCACGGATCTCAGCATCGTTATAACCACAGTTATAGAAGGACAAGTATGTGATTCTCATTATTATCAGCACTTGTCCAAGGAACAAATAATCATTATCATCAACGCTTTCCCTCGGTGTTGAAAAAGTTGACAGTTTTGCGATGAAATCGTCCTTATCGATGAAGTAGAACGATGCATACAACTCTGAATCGAAAAATTTCGTCACCAAGTACCACACGTTGTTGAGATCTGAAATTTCCTCTCTAATAAGGTCAGATAACTGCTTGTTCTCTCTTTTCAACTCCATCTTTATGAGATCAATCTTACCAACGCTTTGTCTCAATGACTCAAACTCCTCTTTGATATCCCTTGTAGGTGCCTGCATCGCGGTGTGCTTGTACATCTCCAGCAGCTTATTCAATAGAGGGTCTCTTCTTGTAGGGGAGAACATCGACAGTGCATGACCCAACACGATAGGCTCATCAGCTGGAGAAGACTTGTTCTTTCTAGCTGCTCTGAGGGCCTCTTTACGCTTGGTCTTCAACATCGCTGCCTCTTTCTCGAGACGCTCGATCTTCTCAGATATAGCATGCACGCTTTGAATCTCATTTGTTGTAGTGCTGCTGATGTACTCACATACCACGTTAAGCTTCTTGCACGTCTGACAAGATGGCTTCTCTCGACCACACTTGAGCTTTCGTGTGCGGCAGTGGAAACACGACTGGATCATACGGTTTCGGCGACGTTTAGGCGCCATCGGGTCGACGGCCATGGGCAGTGGCACGGAAGTGTTCATGGTGGGCCATATAGCTTCTTTCCATTTGTTTTGGTGTTTCTGGTCCAAGTTCAAAGTTCTTCTCGGCCCAACCCGTCTAGCCGATCTGTGGTGTCCGGATGTTTTTTTTTTTATCTCCGGCAACACCCGCTTTCACTTGTCTTTTGGTTGAAGGTAAAATGGATGTTGGAAACCAGTATAAAAGCATTTCTACATCACACAATAGAACATTGCTTCTGTCTCATGCACGCTAACGACATTGTTGGTGCGTGAAAGTTGCTGCCGTCACCCTAAACGAATCATGCGGTTAGCCGGGCCCCGGATCATCACCAAAACTTTTCAGCTATATATACCTGTGTGTTTCCAATGTGATTAATGTATATGTGTATCTACAGCCACAATGAAAGACAAAGACATTGCCCTCGACTTCCTTGAGAAGACAGACTCGGACTCTTTAGGAGATGAGGCCGAGTACCGTACTGTTCTCCGCAAAATCGATCTCCACATTATGCCCATAATCTGTCTCATCTATTTCTTCCAATTCGTCGACAAGGCACTTTTGAATTATTCTGCGGTTATGGGTATTAAGAAAAACCTTGTTGGAAATGAGTTCGCCAACCTCGGTACCATCTTTAATGTCGCTTACATCGTTGGTGAACCAATTAGTGGTTACCTGGTACAGAGATACCCCTTGGCTAAGACCTTCACCATCTTTATTGTCTGTTGGGCAGTTGTCGTTGGTGCACATGCCGCGTGCCACACATATGCCTCTTTGATGGTCATGAGAGTGCTATTAGGTCTCTTTGAAAGTTCCACTGTCATTACCTTGGTCAGCATCACAGGAATGTACTACTCCCGAAGTGAACAGGCAAAGAGAATCGGTATCTGGGCAAGCTCTGCAGGTAGTGCCATCATCATCGGTTCAATATTCTCATATGCATTTCAACATATCGAGAACACAAAGTTAGCTGCTTGGCAGATCTTGTTCTTGGTGTTTGGAGTAATCACCCTTGGGTTTGCCGTTGTCATCTATGTGTTCTTGCCTGACAACTTGGGTGATGCCCATTTCTTAAGCGATCACGAAAAGAGATTAGTCATTGAGCACATCAGAGATAACCAAACAGGAGTGGAAAATAAGAAGTTCAAATGGTACCAGGTCAAAGAACTATTGTTCTATGACCCTTTCACATGGTTGATGTTTTTCTTAACGATCACATCGCAGATCGTCACCGGTTGTGTTGGTACTTTCAGTTCTACGGTGGTGGCCTCATTCGGTTTCAGCAACAAGGACTCGGCACTTCTCCAAATACCAATCGGTGTCGTCGTTGTCATATGTTGTGTTGTACCAGCGTGGCTTGTCTCTCGCTACGGTAATTTCACCATCATCCACATTTCGATGTACGTCCCATCCATCGCCGGTGCAGGTATGCTTCTCTCACACGGTAAACTCACACAGCTTTTCGGTCTTTACCTCATCTATCCAGGCTCTTGTGCCATCACTCTTCTCTATGTGTGGACCAGTGCAAACACCGCCGGTTACACAAAGAGAATCTTCCGTAATGCATTGTCAATGGTGGCCTTCGCAGTCGCCAGCATCATCGGACCACAGTTGTTCCAGGCCTCGACTGCCCCACATTACGTCCCTGCGAAAGTGGTGATTTTGGCAACGCAAAGCGCATCCGTGGTTCTGTGTCTCGTGGTAGGGTGGCTCAGTTACAGAGAGAACGCCAGCAGAAAAGATAACACCACTTACAGCTTCGACGACAGCACCGATAGAGAGAACAAAGCCTTCCGCTATCTGTGGTGAAAAAAACTGTGGCGTCCTCCGACTCCGCGATCACACAATATATTGTGGCGATTTGTGTCGGAGATGGAAAAAAATCATTATATAACTGTGCTTTTCCTGTTATGAGATTTATTTCTTCCCTGGTGTTATATGTAGTACTCATCATGGTCAAAATCATCGCTGGCGGTGACGCCCTCTATTCTTCTACAAACCTCAAAAACAGAGTTGACCCAAAGCTCGTTAAGGCCCTTGCAGAGGCCGACACCTGTTTCCTCAATGCTGAGTTCCAGACGCCTAAGCCAGACACTCCACCTACATACAACAAGATGTACCTCACCAGTATCAGACCGGAGTCCCTCGACGATTTGAAGGATCTTAACTTCAAGATGCTCTCTTTCGCTAACAACCACACCGTTGAGTTCGGTTGGAAAGGTCTACTTGATACCCTTGAGGAAGTTGAGAAGAGAGGTTTGGTTGCTCTCGGTGTTGGTAGATCCCTCGATGATGCTAAGCTTGCTAGATTCTACGATGCTCCAACTGGTCGTGTCGGTTTCGTTGCTGCCTCCGCTACAGGATCCCAATGGGCTGTCGCTTCCAACAATGGGTTCCACACACCTGCAAGACCAGGTCTTTTGCCTTTGAGATGGGCCCCATCTTACGTTCTCCCAGAGGAAAAATTCAACCAGCTCGTTGAAATTGACAAAGAACTTGGTACTCGTGAGTCCATGCTTGTCAATGGTGCTGTTGAGATCAAGGATTTGGTCACAGATGACCGTTTCTCATTTGGTCACATCTTCGAAGCTAACCTTAACATCGTCAAGGCTGAACCGGGTGAGAAGGCTCATGTTCGTACCACTGCCAACGCAGGTGATGTTGCAAGAATCTTGAAGTCTGTTGAGGACTGTGAACAGAGATCTCATTTGCCAATCTTCACTTTGCATACCCATGAGGGTGATGCCAACAATTGGTACACAACCACCCCACCTCATTTCATCCAAAAAATCGCTCGTCAATCCATTGACCACGGTGCTAAGGCCTTCATCGGTCACGGTGCTCACATGCTCAGAGGTGTTGAGATTTACAAAGGGAAGCCAATCTTCTACAACGTTGGTTCTTTCTTGATGGAGTTTGAGATTGGTGATTCTTTCATCGGTCCAGAGATGTATGCCAATTACGGCCTTGATCCACACGAGTCACGTCCATCTGACTTACATAACTTGAGATCATACGGTGCTCAAGGTGAACCAATTGGATTCCGCAGTAAGCGTGGTATGAGTGTTAACATCTGTGTTGAACTTGAGATCGATGAGGACAAGGAGGATACTTTCAAATTCAAGATCATTCCAATCGATTTGGGTTTGGATACTAGATCCAACAAGATTAGAAGAGGACTTCCGGAGTGGGCCACTCCAGAAGTTGCCAGATGGACTGTTAACTACTTGGAAGAGGCTTCCAAGGAGTGGGGTACCAAGTTCCAGTACGATGAGGAGACCGGTTACATCCATGTTTTGTAATTAAAAAAAGTATACAACTAAAATCAAAGGGAATATCTGAACTCTGGATTCTCAAAGTCTGTAAGATCTGCGAATGCAATGTTCTCTGGAACCACGTATTTCTCACCAAGTTCAGCTTTTCTTTGATCACGAATACGGTTTCTTCTTGAATAGATGAAGATCAAAAGCAGCAGAATGATCAACCCACCACAGAAACATACCAACATGGCGATCTTGGCAGAGACGTAGTCTGGTGCCTCACTTCCTTTGAAAGTCTGTGGACCAACGATGTTGCCAACACAGTAACCAACGAAGAAAAGGGTGTTTGCAATGTTTTTTTTAGAAGAACCAGCAATGTTAGAGGAAAGAACAGAACAAACACCACTCATGGTAGCAGTACCAATATAAAAAGAGTAGTAACCGGTCAACCTGGATCCTTTGTGATGGGTGAAATTTAGCAAACACATACCAACGACAACAATAGCATTGACGATGGCACATGAGACCAATCTTCGGTTCTTGAAGAATCTATAGTTGATCCATGCAACAAGTGGTGGAATAACAATATCGATACCACCACCTGGCATGTTCATCAAGAGAGCACGAGTGGAGGAGAAACCAAAATCTTTATTCAACAAAATGGAACCAAAGTTAGTGAAACCACCATTTGGCACAGCATAGGACATACCATAGAAGAAGAACAAGTAGACAGTCACATCTTTGAAAGCCTCTTTAACCTGATTTGGCTTCCACTTATGAGATCCGAAACCTTGCTGATTGTCTTTAATTCTGGCAACGACGTACTTCTTATCGAGATCGTTCAAGAACCAAGCCTTCGTTGGAATGTCAGGGATGTGAACGAAAGAGATGGCACCAAGAACCACTGTGATAATACCTGTGATGATGTAGAGTAATCTCCAAGAAGCAAGTGCATGGCCTTCAACACCACGATGAGTTGCCAAGCCATAAGCAATACCAGCACCAACTAAGGTACCAAAACCTTGGAATCCGAACCAAATTGTAGTTCTCATGAACTGCTCACTTGTCTTCCACCATTGAGATGTCATCTTAATGTACGATGGGTTCATAAAACCTTCAAAAATTCCGAGGAAAACACGACAAACCAAGAACCCGGCAGCATTACTGCAAGCAGCATGGCACATAAGGATAACACCCCAGATCATAACAGCAGTGGACAAAGTCTTGGAGAGTGGGAATCTCTGGATCAAGTAGTTTGCTGGATACTCAAACACCATAAAACCGAAGTAAAATGAGGAACCAACCCATGAGTATTGGTATGATGTAATGTTCAAATCGGTTTTCAATCCCATGATCGAAGCATAAGAATTCGTGGTCTTATCCATCAATTGGCACGACATCAAGGCACACACAATTGGAAGCACCCAAAAATCGATTTTGCGGAGAAGCTTCTTCTCGTACACGGGATCAATCTCGATCTCTTCGGCATCGTGGGCATAGAACATGGCATCATCAACGTCCTTCATCTTGACCTCAATGACCTCTCCCGTTGGGGACATCACTGCGGAGAGCACCATATTCACATCGGAGCCGTCGCCCTCCTTGATGCTGGAGGCTTCGATAATGTGGTCGTCCTTATGGGAGGATGGCATTTGTATGTATATTGTCTTAATCCCCTTGAGACCTCTTGGTGACGCAAAGACCTGGCATGCCTGTATTTATACAGCACTTGAGAGCTGCTGATAAGTGATAAGATCCTCTTTCAAGGTCTAGCGAGCGCCAAAACCCGCTAATGATAGTCCCGGAGGGACGGTAATCCGGTACGGCCACTCCATTACCCGATTAGGAAAGGGCGAGCGTATCTCTCCGCAGATCGTGCATGGGAACAGGCAAGCGTCGCTCAGGAACTATAAGAAAAGTATTCCTCCGTGGTGAAGGTTATCGCTATCATTTAAAGAGATACAAACCCAGAGAAACTCTTCATAGAGACACAAAACCAGCTCCATAGAGAAACATCACCCACACACAAATGTCTCCACAGAAGAACGACAAGATCATCATCGTTGGTGCCGGTGTTTACGGTCTCTCCACGGCACTCGCTTTCCTCGAAGATGGCTTCCAAGAGATCCATATCTTTGACAAGAACGATTACCTCACTCAGAGGTACTCCTATTTTTCCGGTTGTGATAGTGCCTCATCTGACATGAACAAGATCTTCAGAGCCTCTTACGGAACTCAAGATCACTACCAGAAGATGTCGCTTGCTAGTAGAGACAAGTTTCTTCAGTGGAACCAACAAATTGCCGAGGAAAATTGGGAAGGTGGATCTCCAATCTACATCAACTCTGGTAACACCCATATGAACGATCTTCAAGAGCTCCCAATTTTTGAGAAAGAGACTTTGAAAAGAATGGGTGCTGATGATTCCGCAATTGACATCAATGATCCCAAGGCTGCTGAAAAAGCCATGGAAAAAGGTTTGTCCGCTAAGGCTGTTGATCCATTTGAAACTAAAAAAAATGGAATCAAGTTGCAGGGAGTCCTTGACACCACTGGTGGTATTATGATTGCAGACAAGTGTTGTCGTTGGGTTTTGGAATTGTGCAAGCGTTCTGGTGGTGATAGGCTTCATCTTCACCTTGGTTCGAAGGTTGGTGAAGTTGATACATTGATCGTAAATGATAAGCACAAATGCCTTGGTATCAAAACCAAAGATGGTGTCCCCCATTTTGCCAAGCTGACTTGTGTCTTTGCTGGTGCTTGGCTCTCTCAGATCGTCCCAGAAGCCAATGAGAGAGTTGAAGCCACTGGAGGAACTGTTGCAATTTGTAAAATTGACGATCCACAAGCTTTGGAAAAATACAACCAGAAAACTTTCCCATCATGGACTTATAAAATGAGAGATGGTGCTATGGGGGGTCTCTACGGGTTCCCTGTCACAGACAGTGGTTATCTCAAGATCGGTTACAGAGGTTTGAAATGGACAAACCCACAAGGATCTATCAACTCTAAAGTGAAGACTGCCTACACTGATGACAAGGAAACAAATGTTCCCCTTTTCGGTTTGTTAAGAATCAAAAATTTGATCAAGAAATTTTTCCCAGAGATCAAAAGTATCACTTTGACGAGACTTTGCTGGTATTCAGACACTTGCGATAACGATTTCTTGATCTCTTATTGTCCTTACTACGCTGATGACTCCCTCTTTGTTGGAGCTGGTGACTCTGGCCATGCCTTTATGATGCTTGGTAGTCTTGGTCCAATCATCAAGAGCCTCGTCATGAAGAAAGGTGATGCATTCTTGCAGCACTTATTCTCTTGGGAACGTGAAAGAGAACAACTCAATGAGATCAATTTGGGATTACAAGATCCTAGAGCTCTACAAAACCTTCAAATGGCTTCATCGAAAGATTGGAAGATTTCCGAAAGATTGTATAAACTCTGATTTAGATGTATCCCTTAGGTTGATTATCGTAGGCGGACTTTCCCGATTCGGGAGTACCCCCGGATCTGCGGGGGTTTCGTTTCGGTTTCCTAATCTGGAACGGAAAGATACGCTCAAATTTCCCTGTTTCTCTAGATATGGTGAATCGCTGCGAAAGCTATTTTTTTTATAAGAATTGTACAGTCTCTCTTTCCTTTGACTAACATCTTTCATTTCAACTTACCATAACACAAATGCCTAACATTCTTCTTATCGGAACTGGTGGTGTCGGTACCATCGTCGCCTACGGTATCTTCCACGTTGGTAAGGCCAACCTCTCCGTTGTCGTTCGTCGTGACTATGAAAAAGTCTCCAAAGACGGTTACGAGATCCATTCTTGTGACTATGGTGAGATCAAGGGCTGGAAGCCAGACAACATCTATCCAACTGTCGAGGCCGCAGCAGATAAGGAATACGATTTCGTCATTGTCACCACAAAAAATCTCCCAGATATCGTCAAGGTCGAGGATCTCATTGATCCGGTAGTTATCCCAAAGAAGACTACTGTCGTCTTAATGCAGAACGGTTTCGATCTTGGTCGTCCAATCATCGCAAAGTACCCAGACAACGTTTGCATATCAGGTGTCTCTCACATCGGATCACACAACACAAACGGTGTTATTCATCAGACCCAGAATGACAAATCATTGGTGTCTTATTTCGAGAATCCAAATTTGACTAAAGAAGAGCAGGAGAGCAAGACTAAAGAATTTATCTCTCTTTACTCAAACGAAAAAAACAACTGTACATACTTCCCAGATGCTAAGTGGTACAGATATAGAAAGCTCGTCTATAATGGTACATTGAACACAGTTGCAGCATTGACAAGAGTTGACACTGGAAGACTCGATCTCTCTGGTGGTCTTGAAGCGATTTCTATCCCTGCTATGAAAGAAGTTATCAAGATTGCTAAGGCCGATGGTGTCGAACTTCCAGAAGACGTTATTAACTTGGTTGTTCACTCTGATGATGGTGATTGGTTCAAGCCTTCCATGCTTGTTGATGTTGAAAAGGGAAACCCAATTGAACTCGAAGTTATCTTGGGTAATTTACTTGTTGTTGCTAAGGAGTTGAAAGTGGAAACCCCAATCTTGTCTTTAATCTATGAGTTGTTGAAGGTTGTCCAGTTTAAATTGAAAGAGGATAAGGGATTGATCGATCCCTTGCCTGAAAAGAGACCAATCAGTGATAAGTTCTACAGTTAATAAATAGATGGCTTGATCTCCTGAATATGTGCTCTGCCCTTTCTCAACACATTCAGTTCATCGTATACTGCAACCTGTCCTTTGTCCTTCTCAGAGAACCCAGGGATGTCTGTCAAACAGTCGTTCAACACCCGTTGGCGGAGCTTGATTCCCTCTTCTGTAGCGGGTTGAGCACTGAAGTAAACCTTTGGAACGTCGTCTTCGAAATTTCTTCTATAGTGTAGAATCATACAATGTTTCTGTTCTATAAATCTACTGGGCCATTTGGAATTATAGAATAATACATTTAGTCTTTCTCAAAATCAGGGGTACCGTACTCCTTCTCACTTCTCTTTCTAATTCTAAGACCATCTTCTTTGAACTCGTCTTCTGGTAAGTTTCTTGGTTTCAAGCCGGAGTAGAAGTGGTCAATCATTGTAATTACATCGAATACTGGCAAGCCGGTGGCTGCTTGAATTGCCCTGGAAGTTGGTGGCATCTGTGTACACTCCAAGACAAACGCACCGATTTCTGGCTCCTGTTCTAAAGCATGCTTTGCTAATGAAACCAATTCCTCAACCAACTTCTCATGGATATATTCCTTACCATTGATAATGAAGCCTTTGATGTGTCCATCATCCTTACAACCAAAGACAACGAGACGAGATTGTTGCTGCTCTGTAAGTCCCAACCCGTCAAAGTGAAGTTTTCCAAGACTAGTACCATCAAATGTCAAAATAGCTACTTTCTTGGATGGTTTTGTTATCAACAACACTGTTGGTAACTGAAGAAGACTGCTTGTAGCGACAGGGACCTTCACTTTCTCCGTCAAACGAGTCTGAACCTGGGCGAGGAAACCACATGAGGTAATGATACCTATAGCGCCTCTGTCAGCAAGCTTATTAGCTGCCTCGACGAATGCCTCGAGAAATTTGTCACTAAACTTTCCACCAAACACAATGTTCTGGACAGTACCGTTTGCCACCGTTTCGTGGATGAGAGGGAAGGGGAAAGACAGTTCATTGAGTGGATCACCGGGAGGACGATGAATGTCATCAGTGTAATCAAGATTCAGGGCCCCGAGCGGAGGCAGCTCATTACGGGGAGGATACGAGGACATTGATTTCTCTCTACCACTGGTTCACTTCTATCGGAGAGGCAATTCCATAGCCTTTTCAATGCAGAAGCATATGGAGATAAGGAGACTGACCGATCTAGTAGAACTGTGCGATATGATATATGCGACGGGAAGTTCCGCCACTATCCCAAATCGGGAAGTCCTCCGCGCACATCAAACAACGTCAAAAAGCGGCTCTTCCCGTTGAATTATAGGGATTCCCCTTTCTCTCAAAGCAACGATAATGCCCCAGCCAACTCCCGGTCAGACTACGTTCCGTGTTTCCAAGCCAACAGCGAAACCGTCTTCCCCACAGCCAATCAGACAGCGACAGGGTGGGAAGCACCTGCTTGGGGCATGCTGTGCCTGCAAAGCCAAGAAGAAGAAGTGTGACGGAGGATACCCCACATGTGGAGGCTGTGTTCTCTCGGGGACTCGTTGTACAATTGTTGATCTCGTCACTTCCAGAGTTATCCCCCGGGACTACCTCGAACAACTTGAGAACCAAGTTTCCACGCTTAATAAAGAGGTCGCTACACTGGAGGAACAGGCTTCAACTCTTAAGAAAGAACTCAGTACGCTCAAGTCAGCAACACAATCCTCCAAGAGAAACCTTGAGATGGAAATCGGCTACATCACGCTGGGTGCCGGTGCAGAGAGTAACGGCTTCATCGGAGACTCAAGTGCTTACTCCATTGCAAAGGCAATCACATCGTCCATCAGCTATTACAGCAGGAAGAATCCATCAAAAGATGTTGCCACTCCACCAGACATAATAGAGGAACTCAACAACATTCCGTTCACCAGGCCTTCACCGAGCATGGCTCGCAACTACATGACCTCTTACTACGATAACGTTCAGTGTCAGTACCCATTTCTTGATTGGCAATATATGAATGATCAATTCGAACGCTATCTCTCCGATCAGTCAACATCTGAAGCCGATTTCTTCCTCTACATGGTGTTTGCCATTGGCTCTCAAGTTTACTCCAACTATTCTGCTACTTCAAACATATATACTAAGATGTACTACGATAAGGCAATGGAGAGCATACACTCGATCGTCGAAACAACATCATTGACAACTGTCCAGGCTTATCTCATGCTTTCGGTCTTTTCCCAAAAGATGCCAGATGCCAGCTCTATTTGGCAAACAATCGGTCTTGCCATTAGAACTGCTGCGGCTTTGGGTCTTCATCGAGTTCCTTATAAACAACGTGCTAGTACTGCAAGCGCTTCAGAGCTTCATATTGAGCAGATGAAGAGACGAGTATTCTGGTGTGCTTATGGTATGGAAAGAATTAATGGTGTTACCTTGGGAAGACCATTTGGTATTGCTGATATCGATATCGATCTCCCTTTACCTCTTGACACTGAAGAATACGGGGTTTCAAACCATGTTATCAAGTTGAGAAGGATTCAGTCAAACATTTGTACATTTGTCTACACACCTGTTCGAATTATCGATGGGGAAAGTGCAATTGACACCACAAGGATCCAGATTATCCTGGAGTTGAACGATTGGATGTCCACCTTCCCTTCTAAGATGGGGGCTTCATCGATCTTTGAAACGAGGAACTGGGCCGGAATATCGTACCATAACTCCATGTTATTGCTTTTGAGACCAGTTGTGTTGGAAGTTGCTCGCTGCTCAAAGGATAAGAGGCCTTCAGAGAGATCATTAGAATGGTTTAAAGTATTCACACAGTCAGCATCAGCTGTTTGTATGAACTATAAAGAGCTCCATTCTAAAGGTAAGATGGGATATACATGGCTAGCTATGCACTGCTTATTTGTTTCCGGGTTGTCTTTCTTGTACTGTCTTTGGATTGATAACTCTTATAAGTTGCAAGTGCTGGAACTGAAGAGGAGGAGCTTGATTTATGATACCGTTTCGGCGTGCTCTTCAATTCTTTATGTTTTCGCTGAGAGGTTCAAAAAGGCTGTTGTTTTCAGAGATACATTTGAGAGGATCTCTAATACTGTGATGCTGAGATTGGAAAGACAATTAGGAGGAGAACAGAACACTCCATCTTCGTCTGCCCAGACCAAAACATTTGGTGTACTTGACGAGAAGAGCATTGGTATTGACCAGTATTTAAACTTCGATTCAAGCATCCTATGGCATACAGAATCATTCATGACCAACACCAATACTTTCGCTGAAGATCCCACTGTACCTGCAAAGAGCAAAGAGCACGAATCAGATGATATACCAATTGAGGCATCCTTCTGGGAGTTCTTGGATACTACAGGTGATAGATACCTCAGGGACATCTTTCAAGATATGGAGCAAAGTCTTTCAGGTACCCCGCTCATTTGAGCTGTATATAATATATAGACCTGTAGTGGTCACCCTTCTCGTAGTCTTTCCTGTTCTGGGGGAAGGCCCGAGGCTGCACGCGCACCGATAGTGATGTGAAAAAAAACCAGTTGTGGACTCTCATATGGAGATTATAACTAATATACAATTGTTAATCAGAGAGTATCACTTATGTGCAGAGCCCTCACTTATAGCACGACGTCGTCAAATGACTCAGTCAACTAGACGACGTAATTGGCTGTGTACTCAACGTCTGGTTTGCAGATTCTGGGAAATCGGTGTCGTTGTGTCGCGCTCTCTAGGGTCGCGCAAAGTGTCTATGTGTCTATGAAGTGTCCGTTGGTGTCCATGCGGTGTCGCGAAAAAGTGCCACTTTTTACCCGGACATCATCTACACTACACACAATATTTACACAACAATATGACACAACAATTAGAGCACAAGAATGTGTCCAACCTTATAGCTAGTAAGGTGTCCACCATCATGGAAGGGTAATAAGTATCATATCATAACACTGTGGATAATGATAGTGTAATCTGGCGTATCTGGGGTACAAGGTACAAGAGTGTTAGTACATATAGGATAGAGGTGGCTTGAAGTTCATCTGATGGTCAAGTGTGTTGAGAGAAGAGGTGGGTGAAGCAAGTTTTTCAAAAATTGGGAATCTCGGCCCCTATTTATACTTTTCCTAGTGAAGTGACGTGGACGCGTCGCCGTGTTGTTTGTTTGTTCATGTTGTTTTTGTGAGACGCATGCCGACGCGTTTACCACCCTCCAGCCTCCAACTTCCAGGACGCACCCGCGCTACAAGTAGCCCACTATTGAGCTTCGTTCCCCTATCAACCAAATTGAGATGGCCGGCCTGTGTAATTGAGCGCCAAACTTGCGCCATATTGGATCAAAGAAAGACCGCGTATGTAGGCCAGCCAGCCACCCAATAGACTCTCACTTGTTCTCAAGCACATGCACACTGGGAACAATGGGGTTTTACCCAGTATTAAAGTTTACCACCACCAGAACTCTTGTGTGTAGATATACATGGAGATAGTCTTTTGAAGTCTGAAGTGTATCATTATCGTTAGTGACAACCTCATAAACATCTAGCTGTCTTCCCCGACCAGCTTCAGAGCGTACTTACAACCATTTCAAGTTTTCAATATACAGCTTATATCCTAGCTAGTATACTACTTATAGGTTCTAAAAGTGTTTTGAGATACTTTGGGAAACTTAGTTCTACAAGATGTCTTTATACGTCGTTGACGGTAGCCTGGCCCTTCCCGAGGCTCTAGCGGAGGCTACTGGGTCAACTCGCACGACAGTCTTGCCCTGGCCTGGTACCGGGTGTATACATCAGTTTGAAGTATTTGAGTAGCTTATGTAAAACAGTTCGTAATATGTGTCTGTGAAGTCTCCTACTATTGACGTTGTCAATGCTCTCTTAATCGTATATATCTTTAGAAAGCTCTACGACATGTATGTCTATGATGTATGTCTATGAGTAAGTGACGGACAGCCTAGGTGGATAGTCAGGGACATCCTTGAATGATAACTTTCATCAGCGTTGTGTTTGTGTACTCCTCCACTCTTCTTAACCAAGTAATGCTTTGGAGGTATCCACTAAAGTACAGGTTGCAGCGATACAGGTTCGTATGAGTGAAGATCCAGAAGCTTGGAGCCAACAGTCCATTGATGGGACTCTGTGTCACAGGAGTTCCATAACTCTCGAGCAATTGGACTTTACCCCACCAGTTTTGTGAAAAGGAACGAAAAGCTGCACTGGACATTTGTCTCCAGCCGATGCGAGCACTCGAGAAGGCATAGGTATAAGGTATCGTCCGCGTGGGGTCTTCTTCTCTCTTGTTCGGAGGTATCACCAGGAAGCATCTCTAGATCATAGTTTGGCACAGAAAAGATTAAGACTGTATAGTAACACAGACATCACCACCTCCATCGAAAACAGGATCTGAACGGGGTCAACCATAGGGTTCATGCCGGACATAGATGCCAGCTTTGGAGCCGAATAACTCAAACTCTGTACGTAAGTTGGAATCCACATTCCTGGATTATTCTTCGACCACTAGGAGGAAGCTACTAGATCAATTACATAAAGTTCTGTAGTTTGTTTCATGAGTTAATTGCACTTACAGCAAAGTCCGGACACGTCTACCACATCAGGGAATTTTCGCGCCTGATGACTAAGCAGAATAACATGATTTTACCAATTTAAATGGTATTTCCGTTATTGTAAGAACTTTTAACCCCGATATTTGAGATCCACGTATCTTAGTCTCTCCTTCTTTCAAAGCTCCCAAAACTTTCAGCGCCCCAGTCCCGAGAAAACTTCCTTCAATTAGTATATTTAAGGCTGGCTGCTAGATGCTGGATCGAGTGTTCGGGTGTTCGCGAAAATCTGAGCGTTTGAGGTCCGGGTTTAAGCAACGTCGAGCCACGGAGATCTCCGGCTTACATCAGCAATTATTGGTAGCATTGATATAAAGGTATTCCCGGGGGGCTAATACACTGGTATATATCTTTAGTGGTCTTTTTTGACGAGTAAAATGTGCTAAAGCTTTTAAAATCAAATTTCATCCACTTTTGAGCGACTTTGAAATTTTCAAAATTGTAAAAAATCAGTATATCTACATTTGGTCAACACAGATAAATATCTTTACTATATTTTCTGGTAAAACGATGTTTTTTTAACTTAATCCAAAAATATTCAAATTTCTTCAAATAAAAAATACTAACAGTAACTTTAGGCACTGATAAGTCTAAGTACAACGTACAAAAAATCCTGGATTAGTGGTTGTTGAGTAACTGATTTTTGAAGTCGTGTATGTCACGTGACAATGATCTCATTAAACTGGAGAATAGCATCCTACTCTCCCCAACCGGGGTGATTTTCACTTAAAGTATTTTTAGAAGGATGCCATTTACTCTATGACTCTTTTTTCATAATTTTACACTTATATGATTGCCCTGAACAGGCGTAACAAATGAAGTAAATCTATGGCTTGAATTGCTCACGTGACTATCATGTGATCTATACCGTCTATTCACGTGAGTATCATGTGACTTGGACCTCTTTTTCACGTGCTAATCATGTGACCCAGACGGTTCATTCACGTGACTATCATGTGATTCGGACACTGTTTTCACGTGCATATCATGTGATTAGCACAGCATTTTCACGTGAGAGTCATGTGATTTGGACAGCGGTTTCACGTGAGTAGCACGTGTTTTACACCGCTGTTTCACGTGCATATCATGTGATGCGCGCAAGGTTTTCACGTGATTATCATGTGATTTAGGTATCTTTTTCACGTGAGAGTCATGTGACTTGTACGCTTTTTCCACGTGATTATCGTGTGATTCGGACTTAATTTTCACGTGAGAGTCATGTGACCTGATTAGCATTTTCACGTGACTAGCACGTGAGAAACACGTGACGTCAGTCGTGGCTAAACCAGTTCCGACGCGTCGCTCGCGAAAACCCGCATGACGGCGGAATTCACCCGCACACCAGCTATTATAATGGCGCTTTAACTTAAAAATGTTCCCGGGGGACTCATTTCCTGGTACATAGTTGTAAAATTCTTTTTTCATGACGTTGAGTTTTTGAAGTTGTTTAAACCGTCATTTTCCGCCATTTTCGGACGGACTTAGTACTCAACAATAAGAGTGTCAGCATGCAGATGAAAACCCTCTCTCTATTTTCTGGTGAACTCTAGTATTTTTAATAAATATTAATTTAATTCCAAATATTTTGTTGACAAAACGCCAAGATTATTCATCCATTACTAACTAAGGGTACTGATAAATGTCGTGGCAGCACAAAGAAGGCTTCAAGTGTCGTGGTTGTTGAGTAAAGAATTTTTAAAGTATTTGGGTGCACGTGATATTCACGTGAAAGTCACGTGCGGTCGTGGCCCTACCAGGAGGTGTGGTGTCCGGGTGTGGTGTCCGGGTGTGGTGTCCGGGTGTGGTGTCCGGGTGTGGTGTCCGGGTGTGGTGTCCGGGTGTGGTGTCCGGGTGTGGTGTCCGGGTGTGGTGTCCGGGTGTGGTGTCCGGGTGTGGTGTCCGGGTGTGGTGTCCGGGTGTGGTGTCCGGGTGTGGTGTCCGGGTGTGGTGTCCGGGTGTGGTG
>JAKTVK010000223.1:0-44476 GCA_030557155.1 Petasospora amylophila | reverse complement strand
CCCCCGCGATTAAGAGATGATCCGATTATACGAGCCACACTCTCCATCCTACCAATTCTATTATACAACTCATAACATCATTTGATACGGTTTATTTGATTTGTGGTCTTATAAGTGTTGATACACCAAAATTGACTTCTTCCTTGGACTTTGAAGACCTAACTGAGAATGCATACTAGCTAATTCACCAGCTCCTACATGTATACACCCTTGATTTAGCTTCTAAACGCATTTAATCAAATTGGAAACTTCTAAACAAGTGACAAGAGATGGAATTATTATAGATTTCTGTCCAAGAAGACAAACAACTAATATTTAGCTCCGTTTTCGTTCCGCTCATGGTGGCTCTAATTTATTAAGGGGACGCGAAGACGCGTAAATTCCTCTTCTCTACCACCATCATCAATATATAGAGACAGACCAATTGATGAAAATGGATCAAGACAAAGGAGAATCATCAGCTCCATTACGTCACAATGACCCACTCCCAGATTCTCAAGAAAGTAAACCCACGCCTGAGATTGAACTTGCCATCATCAATATAAAGCAGTTTGAAATCTGCAGAATCATCACGGGAAAGCTTGATAGATATCTCACCTTGTACCCGGATCTAAGAGTATTTGTCACTGAGCTCGTTGATAAAGGTGCCAATACCCTTACTGACGAGGATTACAAGGGGAAGGCGATGAAGTGGCTTGTCAATGCCAACAATGTTGCCTTTGAGTGTGAGATGTATCAAACATTGACGAAGGATAAGCTGACATGGGTGCATTTTTGCTTCCACCACAGATTGGGCATTGGTAAAGGAGGCAGAGATATAAATCTAGACACGGGGAATATGACCGATTTGAAACGGTTAAGAGATAGAGCTAAGACCATTGGACAGAGATTTGGTGATGCTGTTCGTGATTTGAATGGAGTGTTTGCAAAATTTGAGAAGGTCCAAGAAGCGTTCCATGGATACCCAAATGACCAACAATGACTAATGACTAATGACTAATGACTAATGACTGGCTAGTGAATGAATGACATAATGGATATATATATTGGATGTGCAGCTAGCGCACTCTGTGCACTCTGTGGTTTTAAATGAGCATGTTGCTATGGCCAGGCGTCCGAGGGCCATTGGAGCTACTGAGAATAGAATAATCATTGAGCTAATACTATCGTAATTTATCTACATGGGATAATGTAGACACATGAGCTGCTCTTAGGGCTGAGATTCTTTGGCAGTTGTGATGTTGCCCCTTCCCCACGTTTCTGGTAAGCGAAGCAAGCGAGAATCTCACAAGAACTTTCATGATAACACACACAACCACCCCCCGGAACACCCGAAGAGGGAACCCTTGCACACCCCCATTGATGGATGGGAGGAAGGGGAGAAACACAGCTGTCGGATTAGAGGGAAATGCCTGCAAGACTTCTATCCACACACGTCGACAAAGACCTCGTTTCACCGAGTACGTCTGCCATCTTCATAACCTCAAGGGAAGAGCTCGAGAATTTCTGGGACGCCATCGACCATAACTACACCTTGTATCTAGAAAAAGCTGACGTGCTTATCCAAGAGATGTCTCATCAGGTGCGAGCCATGTCACAGGAAATCTCCCTCGTGGAATCCCACCAAGCCATGATAACGGATGCCCGCAAAGAGGAACTATACATCACCTCAGATAGTGTCAACACCATCTCAACTTTCTCGGAGTGCATCCCCAGGATCCAACAAAACATACAATGTGCAAGGGAAATGATTGCATCCACCTGTTCAAGGGTTTGGTGTGCAAAGTTCCCAGAGTTGAGTCGTGAGCATTTCAAGTTGTGGTATGAGCACAAGAGGAGGATAAGCATCTTTGTTGTGAAAGTCAGAGGCAACCTCGAAAAGTACAGAGTTGTATTGGATGAATTGAGCGACGTCTCTTTGAGGTATGACAAGTGTATGAGAGATGCAAGAGCTGTACAGCCAGATCATTGTAACGACGAGTCCTTCGTTTATCTTTGAGTTAATTCGTCATGGGTAACGAAAATTGAAACACATATAAACGAAACCATCTTTTGTCCATGTCATAGCCTAGACTTAGTTTGAATTGATTAGGTGAATGCCTATAGAGAACTGGGATCACTAGAGTTGCTGGGTCGGTGGTGGGACTCTTCCATGCGCGGGCGCTATTAATGTGGGGATAAGCCTTAGGCAGAGAGTAGGCAGCAGCACGTACGCTCATGCAGTTCGCGTCCTCGGCTCGGATGTCTCTCTCTTTTACAACTGTCTTTCAAGTGAAGCATTAAAGACGGGGACAGCGGCAATAATTCTCGCTATGAGTTGGTGATATGCATATAACACACACACGGATTTCTGTTGCACTAGATGTCCCTCAATCCCCCACCCACCTGTAAAGCTGTATTCCAGCGCCGTGCGGCCTTGAATATAGCCCGAGCTTTAAAGACGCATTTGTAAACACCTATAAAGTCAAAGTATATCCACAATGTCTTTTATGGAATTAAGCTCTCTCCACACAAAGATATATCAATAATGACGCTTTCTCAAGAGCCATGGTGGAAAAACGCCGTCGTATATCAAGTTTGGCCTGCCTCTTTCAAGGATTCAAACGGTGATGGTATCGGTGACTTGAATGGTCTTACGTCGAAGTTGGACCACATCAAATCTTTGGGAACTGATGTCATCTGGCTCTCTCCACATTATGCTTCCCCTATGGATGACATGGGTTATGATATCTCAGATTACAATGCTATCAACCCACAGTTTGGTACTATGGAGGACATGGACAACTTGCTTTCTGAGATTAAGAAGAGAGGTATGAGACTCATCTTGGACTTGGTCATCAATCACACTTCCTCTGAACACGCTTGGTTCAAAGAATCTAGAAGATCCAGAGACAATCCAAAGAGAGACTGGTATATCTGGAAAGACAAGGCAAACAATTGGATGTCCATGTTTTCCGGGCCTGCTTGGAAGTTTGACGAGAAGACTAACCAGTATTATCTCCACCTGTTCGCTGAATCTCAGCCAGATCTGAATTGGGAAAATCCAGAGACTAGAGCTGCTATCTACGAGTCTGCATTGGAATTCTGGTATAAGAAAGGTGTTTCGGGCTTCAGAATCGACGTTTGTGCGTTGTATTCTAAGGTTCAGACTTTTGAAGATGCGGTTACCACCGTTCCAGGGGCCAAGTATCAATTCCCTTGGAGTGCATGTGTTAATGGCCCAAGAATTCATGAATTCCATAAGGAGATGTTTGCAAAAGTTACTTCCAAGTATGATGCTATGACCGTTGGTGAAGTTGGTGACTGCTCCAAGGAAGATGCTTTACAATACGTCAGTGCCAAAGAAAAGGAAATCAATATGATATTTTTGTTTGATGCAGTGAGTGTTGGTGCTGGTAAGACAGACCGTTACAAGAACGTTGGATTCACGTTGAAAGATTTCAAGAGTGCCATCAAGAGTCAAAGTGATTTCATTTACGATGAAGAAACCGGTGAATTAAATGATGCTTGGTCCACTGTTTTCATTGAGAATCATGATCAGCCACGTTGCGTTTCAAGATTTGGTAACACTTCTAATAAATTGTTCTGGGACAGATCTTCCAAGCTGATTTCAATGTTACAAGTGACTCTTACTGGTACTTTATTCCTTTACCAAGGTCAAGAGATTGGTATGACCAATGTCTCTCCAAATTGGGAAGCCTCTGAGTATCTCGACATTCAAACCATAAATTATTGGAATGAATACTTGGAAACAGAACCAACTGATGAAGAGAAGAAGGCAAAAATGGCTGATATCAACTTGTTTGCTAGAGACAATGCTAGAACCCCTGTTCAATGGGACTCTTCTGAGAATGCTGGCTTCGGCTCGGGTAAACCATGGATGAGAGTCAATGACAACTACCCAGAGATCAATGTTTCCTCGCAAGATAATGATCCAACATCCGTGTTATCGTTTTACAGAGAAGCTATTAAAATAAGAAAAGCATACCCAGAGACTCTTGTGTTTGGTGAGTTTGAGATTGTGGATTACGACAACCAACAAGTTTTCGCATACACAAAGACCAAGGGCGATAAGAAGATCTCCGTCGTGCTTAACTTCTCTGACAAGGAGGTTGAACATGCTACTCCAGAAGGTAAGGTGATTTTGACTAACGTGGATAATGGTCTTGCGGGAAAACTCCAGCCTTATGAAGGAAGAGTGATTCTTGTATAAGTATCTATTTAAATCAATTTGTAGTTCTGTCTCCAAATTTTCCATACATGTAGTGATGATTATTTTCTGGACTCAACATATTGCAGAAGCAGTTTATCCAAGTCGATATTGTCAAAAGGACCAGTCAAGAGACACATTTGAACAAGAAGTGACAAACCAACAATAAACCCAAGGTTGTATGAAAGCAATGGTGTAGATTTTTTCACGGATTTCACTGAGGTGGTAGCTTTAGGAACTGTTGGGGCAGACCAGATGAGTCCAAGAATTAAGAAGATTGTTTTCAAAGCAATAAAGAATAGTTCGACCTCCATATCAACACCACAAACCCTTTGGTCCTTGAACCAATCATAGTTACCAGTCATGTCCTTCAAAGCATCAACAAAATGTGTTGCACTACTCGTTACCATGTGGACAATTGTGCTTCGAGACACTGCCCAAGCAGATTCAAGCAAGAGAAGAGCATCAATACGACTTGGCAGCTTATTGTAACGCGTAGCGAAGAAAACGAAATAGAGAATGAGGCAACCTTGTGAATAGATAGGATATATCAGTGAGATATAACTGAGCACAGCAAGAACCAAAATAGTGAAGTTAGCATTAACCGTTACCACCAGAGCAGTAGAGAGAACTCGGACAACATTCTCTAAGGTTATGAAGTCTATAATACCAGATATAGAGCCCTTTTGGTAAGTGGCAAGATTTGCCAGGACCAGTGCTTCTCTAAACCACACAAACCCTGAAGATCCATCAGTGAAACTGGAATCTGAGGCTGTAACATAGGTGACAGCGATGGAAGAGATTACATTGGCAACTAGTAGTGCCATCTCTTTTTGTTCATCAACGAGACAAACACCATTGGTGACTTCCAAATTAATTGGAGAATCTGATCCTTCAAATTTCGTCTCTATGCAGTAGATATCTTGCAACTCAACTTTGCCAAGTTCAACACGTGGAGAATCAGCAGAGAGAACACCGGTTTGTGAGATGATGCTATCTATTGTCATTGGATCAATGTGGAACCCATCTTCAGCGGACCAGTTTACCTGAGCAATGGAGTCACGGGAATACCATGCAAACATAACTGAAGTGTCAATCGAAGCGGTATTTAAGGATAGTGCCACTGTTGCGTTTGAAGGAAGAACGTAACATGTTGTGTCTTGTGGAGGGATGGCATGGATCTCAGGGGAATGCAGTTCAGCGAGACCAAATAGAGACAAGAAGACTGTGCTCAGCTTGTCCATTGTGATTGGTCTGATTGATTGGCCGTACAACTGAGCTTGCAAGTTGAAAAGATCAGGAAACCATTCTCCAATCTCGATCAGATCTTCATTTGCACACCGCGAACAAGCTGCGAAGATCCGGAAAGATTAATGTGGGGTATCTCAAGGGCGGATCACTACAACAATGCCCTTTACTGCTCTAAATTATGCGAACCTGAAGGATACACGTGATCTGTCGAATATTAGCCGGATGCTTGTCTCGGTAGAACAATAAATGGTGATTCAGCTCTTTGTTTCCTAGCAATTTCGGTATCGGTAAGGGAAGCCTTACTGATCGTAGAATGAGGATTTTGATATATATATATATATATATTGACTGACTACGTCCATTGATCACCGTGCTAAAGAAACGAATTTGATACAGTTGTTTAGGCGTATTGCAATGAGATTGTAAGCACGCACGTGACCCAACTAGCTCCCAGCGCGCTTCACAAAACGGGTTCGCGACACGGTACGCGCACGCCACAGCCAATGAACGACTCGGAAATTGGTCGGAGCCGTAAGCAGTGCCCACCACCGCGTTACGCAAAGTAAGGACCCCGAGAGCCGGCTCTTGAAGAGCCAGGAAAGTGTTATAAGACAATATTGCTCAATGTAGACTCCTAACTTCATGTTAACAGTACAATTGTATCTTTTCCTAAGCTCCAGAGCCTTCAGAAAGTGACTTTTCAGTAGGATAATAGTCGGTACCGAGTTCCGGGGGTACAGCTACTCGTTTAACTACTGCGGAAGCAAGCAGCCGTGCCTTTAGGCCCGGGGATGTCATGTGCTCGACCCCGAAATTTACCCTTTCGGGCCCAGACCTTCCTCCAGGCGCCTCCGATCGCGGGAAGCATCGAATTGCCCCCAGGAAATTAGAATTTGCAAGCACAAGCGGCGGTTCCGACCCATACTCTCCACGTCACAAAAGTACACTGCCAAAAAGAAGCGTCCCAAAGAGCATTTAGACCGCTCAATCAATTACAAATCAACCCCCTCACACGGAACAGCACCCGCCTCTTCAACAGGAGTCCCTGCCGCTTTTTCCCCTCGCAACTTTGCAACAAGTAAACTTTTTTGAAACCATCAACTGAGCTTTCTTGTCTCCTACGCCCAGATCAACAACACACAGAAAACCCATTACAATGCTTGCCAGAACCACCCGTTCCGTTGCCGCCAGAAGACTGGCCGCTTCCGGTGTCAAGACCGCTCTCTCCACCAGAGCTCTCTCCTTCCAGCGTGCTACCCCAGCTCTTAGAGCCTCCGGTGCCTCCGGTGCCTCCGGTGCCTCCCAGACCTCTCGTCTTGTTGCTCAACCATTGCGTTCATCTTTCGTCAGATACAACTCCACCACCGTCCAGGTGCCAGACATGGCCGAGTCCCTCACAGAAGGTACTCTTCGTGAGTTCAACGTCCAGGTTGGTGACTTTGTTCAGGCTGACCAGGTTGTTGCTACCATCGAGACTGACAAGATTGATGTCGAGGTCAATGCTCCATTCTCCGGTACCATCACCGAGTTCCTTGCTGCCCCAGAGGACACCGTTGAAGTCGGTCAGGACTTGTACAAGATCGAGGCTGGTGATGCCCCAGCTGGAGGCGCTGCCCCATCTGCTCCAAAGGAAGAGACCCCAGCTAAGGAGGAGGCTCCAAAGCAAGAAGCTGCAGCCACTCCAGCTCCAAAGGCCGAGACTGCCGCTCCAGCCCCAACTCCAAAGAAGGAGACACCACCACCAAAGAAGGAGGCTCCAGCTGCTCCAGCTCAAAACCCATCCACTTTCACCGCTTTCGCCAGAACAGAGAACCGTGTTAAGATGAACCGTATGAGATTGAGAATTGCTGAGAGACTTAAAGAATCCCAGAACACTGCTGCTTCTTTGACCACTTTCAACGAGGTTGACATGTCTTCTTTGCTTGAGTTGAGAAAACTTTACAAGGATGAGATCATCAAGAAGAAGGACATCAAGTTCGGTTTCATGGGTCTTTTCTCCAAGGCCTCTTCCCTTGCCATGAAGGACATCCCAGCTATTAACGGTGCCATCGAAGGTGACCAGCTCGTATACAGAGACTACGTTGATATCTCCGTTGCTGTTGCTACACCAAAGGGTCTTGTCACCCCAGTTGTCCGTAACGCTGAGTCTCTTTCCGTTTTGGAGATTGAACAGGAGATTGCTAACTTGGGTAAGAAGGCCCGTGATGGTAAGCTCACTTTGGAAGATATGGCCGGTGGTACCTTCACCATTTCTAACGGTGGTGTCTTTGGTTCTTTGTATGGTACCCCAATCATCAACTTGCCACAGACCGCTGTCCTCGGTTTGCACGGTGTTAAGGAGAGACCAGTCACTGTCAATGGTCAGATTGTCTCTAGACCAATGATGTACATGGCTCTTACTTACGACCACAGAATGGTCGATGGTAGAGAAGCTGTCACTTTCTTGAAGACTGTCAAGGAGTTGATTGAAGATCCAAGAAAGATGTTGTTGTACTGATTGCATTCTCTGTTTTAACCTCCCATGTATACTGCACATACACCACACACACATATACGTTGTTCCGAGTTTTTAAATCGCCACTTACACACAAGCATGACCTTTTCTTCTTTTTTCTTTCACCAGTCTTTTGTCCCAAACCTTTTGCTGTTGTTTCATCTTTTCTTGAGTACAGTCTCATCACAGCTATTGTTTATTTATTGATGTGTTGATACATGACGCGCTCAACCATCGTTTAGTTAAATCAATTTGACATCAACATTTTAGATCTATACAATTGTTCCTGTAGTGAGGGCACAATGCATTACTATTTACACTAAATGGTGTTCAAACCTTCTTCTCTTCAAAGAAGCTAGTTGGTAATAACTTCACCATATTGGCATCGTGCAGTTCCTCCTTCTTCACCAAACCAAACTGCAACATATCACCCCAGAAAACAGCAAACTTGTCTCTAGCATATTTCAAATACTCGAAGGAGTCGACACCACTCATATCTTCATCGTCTACATCATCATCATCATCAACAACATCGACGGCGGTAGCTTCACCTTCTTCGTCACCGGTGATGATTTTATACTTCTCACCATTTGGACCAACCTCGACGATTTCATCCGTCTCCTTTGCCTGGTCACCATTTTGCAATAAGGCCCAAAGACCCCAAAAGCAAGAGACAGTAGGTCTCCAAAGAACACACTCGTTATAAACCAACTGTGCTTCTTTTTCAAGTTTGGTGATGTCTTTTTCTGGGTTGTTGAACAAAATGTATGAATAAATCAAGTTGAACTGTTGATCCATAGTAGGGAAATTGGTTTCTGTGACGGCGTATGTATCAGTTGGATGATGATAGTTATGCATCCACTCGGAGAAATGATTGGCAATGTCAAATGCAGGTGGGTTAGCACCTGAGTACTCAAAATCAATCACGACGAGGTTTTGATCCTGGCGTTTCTCAAGGGAGGATGGTTTAATCTCAGCTAAGTTTTCCAAAGACAAGTTTGAAAAGTTTCTAGCCAGGGAAGTGGTGGAATCTGTTGTAGAGATCGGTTCGGATGGAGTCAACAATGGGTTTGGACGGTGTGGAGATGTGAAGAGAAGATTTCCGTATTGTGTGTCATTATGACAAAAGACAAGAGTATCGTTGATGTTGGTGTAACGTTGGTATAACCAGCTTTTGTAACGATCGACAACGGTTTCAAAAAGTTCGAAAGTGCCATTCATGATCTCTTGTTCAGTTGGGTCCAAATCTGGCTGTTTGATGATCGTCTTTGCAGCTGGCATCCATTTAGCAATGTTATTCCAAGCAGTTGGTCCTTGATTCTTCTCATTTTTTGTAAGCTTGATACCGGTGTGTAATTCTTTCATTCTTCTGGCAATTCTCGCACTAGTTTTTTTGTCCCTGATATCATCTCTAGTCAAAGTGATGGCGTTATCCAAGAATTGCTCTATACGGCCATTGGTGAAACAACCGAAGAGCTTTGGACCAATGTTCTGACGAGAGAGTCTCACAAGGATCTTCAACTCATAATCACGATCGATAATCGAATCGACGTTTGGACCATAAATTCTGAGGAGTAACGTTGGGAAGTGATGATGGTGTAGATCTAAATTCTTTAAAACGACAACGGAAGGGGCATCAACTTTGTAGATGGCGTTGGTAAGGGCACCGGACATTCTCTTAATCTGGATATCTTGGGCGGCATGGAGTGGGAGTCTATGCCACTTGGAGACGTGTAATTGGTGGACAATGGATAGAAGGTCCTGTTTGAAATACTCGACAGGAAGCGTGTGGTCGAGTGTGGCATTAACTGCTGGAATCTCGATGGTATCTTCCTCGGTGGCGATAGACGAAGACGAATTGATGGAGTTTGTGGCACTTTGTGCCGACGGCGGCAGCTCCAAATCATCAATGTCACTCTTGATGGTGATGACAGACTTGGATGAGCCTCTTCGGGAACCCAGAGTCGGTCTGTTCGGGACTCGAGTCCGAGAGCGTGAGCGTGAAGAGGAACGCGGACGCATCGACGGCGACATCGCCACGAGAACAGGCGACAACCGTGGCGAGATCTGGGCCGAAGATGGCAGTGAACGACGGGAGGATGATCTTCTAGAGGATCTCTCGGTGGGCATTGCTTTCACGATTGGTTCGTAAGTTTGGTGGGGTTGATCTCGTTAAGCTTCATTGTTGCGGAGAATCCAGAAAATGGCTGTTTGCTTTGTTGATTTCTTGGATCCGCGAGCTCGATCGCCGATAACATGTGACAGTGTTAACGGATCGGCCGGCACCGAAAAGACGTACGATAACGTCGACAATTCCAAATTGAACCATATTTATACGTAATAATGTTCACAGCAAAGCCGTTATCTAAATAACATCTTCATCAGTTGGAGGTGTTTGTTAAGCCAAAATCCTAAACAGGTAAATATTCAGGCAAAGATAAGGGTTGCCGATTAGGGGCGCAGGCGAACACTCTTCATCATTGATATAAGCTGGGGTTGTATTCCAGACTATATTATATGATATACTTCAAGAAGGGGTCATCAATGACCAGAACTTAATATTGGAAGACACTGATTGACTCCTTGGAGGTATATGATCACGTGATTGGATAAGTTTACAAGCTTACCTCAAAGAAGAGCTCTTACCCTTCAAGAACCGACGAAAAGCCCATCCACTAGTGCTTTAGGGTTTGATATAATGTCCAATTTTGAACTCAATTGTTACAAGTGGGCGTGGTACACTGAGTCTCCCAGCTTCTTCCAAAAACAGAGTAGAACAAAGGATGCTAACCTTTTGGCTTCATCCGGACACCACACAGTAGATAGACCTTTATCAATCGTCGACTACACACCCTTCAACAACGACATTGCAAAAAGACAAAACACACAAGAATGATTGTATTCGTTGCATTGATTGTTGGTCTTTTCACGGCCTTCATTTTCCTACCACAGGTCTCTCAATCGGCTGGAGTCACAGTGGCCGACACCACTGACAATGGGAAAGCCCTGAGATTTCTCCTCAACCTCAGATACAAACTAATTGCCTTGATTCACTTCAATAAGGCCCAGGATACTGCCAAGATCGACCAGATATACGTGTACCCTTTCAAATCAGTGTCACATCTGAGTGTCAAGGAATGGGAGATCGATGAACATGGGTTCAAGTACGATAGACAGTACATGGCTGCCTACTGGGATAAAAAGACCCAAATTTTCCAGCCATACACTCAGAGAAATGCCCCAAGATTTGCTCTAGTTAAGATGGAGGCCAACTTGGAGCAAAATTGGTTCAAATTTACTTACCCAATCTTGGATAAAGAAGGCAACAACCTAAACAACGAGTGGAAATCTTTCAAACTCCCATGTGACGTAACGCAAAAGTTTCTAGATGATAATCTTGAAACCGAAGAGACCAGTGTTACTAATCTATGGGACATTCATTTTGATTCTCATCAAATTGGTAAAGCGCTCCCAGAAGACTTCCGTAAGTCTATGAAACTTGACAGAGCCGGCACCACTTTACTTTACTCTCCACAAGGTAAAAAATGCTTGACAGGTTCCCCACCAGAATTGAAGGAGTTGAGGAAAACTCACTTCCAAGATTATTATCCATTGATGATCATGTCACAAGAAGAAATTGACGAGGTCAACGAACGAATGCGCAACCAAGGCTCAACGCGTCAAGTCAAACCTGTTCAGTTCAGACCAAACCTCGTTGTAAAAGGGCTGAAGAAGTCAATTGATGATATGTACAGATTTAGGATCAGAGAGCAAGGCACAAACAAGCCTCACTACTGGGCAACAGCTCAAAAATGTCCGAGATGCAGTATCCCAAATGTTGATCTCAATACTGGCAAGTTTGATAAAAACAACACTGTCACCAAAACCTTGACCTCCTATAGAAAGATCGACGCTGGTAATTTGAACTACCATTTCTTAGGTTTGTATTGTGTTCATCTTGATCAAGATTATGTCGTTAAAGTTGGCGATGAATTGGATTTGATGGAGGAACAAGTGAGACTTTATCAGGGTTTGCACTGATATCCTGGTATTTATTTCTAACACCTTTTTTTTAATTGGATTATGGGATGGATTTTATTAGGAACAATCAAACGTTTTCTACGATGTTAATGTAGCTGCCCGTCTCAGCTTGTTGCAGTACAGCTAATTAAAGTCATCCCGCGTATGGCTCGAGAAAAATCGAAACATCAACAACAAAACAGACACTTTTATAAACACCAAGAGAGCACACCAATTAAATATAACAGACGACATTGTCCACCAGAGAATGGACAATCTCAATTACAGCAGCGACTCTTCCTCATCATCCGATTCCCAACCCCCCTCAAAAAAACAGAAACAAACCATCGTCCTTCCACCGCTTCCAACTGTTATCGCCGACAAATACCACACGACGCCGCCTTCTAAAGTCGATAAGATGAGATACAACTTACTTTCCTCTGTACCACGAGGGATGCTTAACTGCTACACATATGCCGAATTCACACCAACGAGGCAGCAATGTTCAAAGCTTCACGAGCTTGTCAAAAATGTCGATATGGTGTTAAAGATGGCCCACAAGACAAGGCCACCCCCAATGAGACCCATCTTTCAAAACATGCTGGGTGTTATCAATCCATTACACGTGTCATTGAGTGATAACTTTTATCTGAATAGGGAACAGAAGTCCGAGTTCAAGGACAAGTTGCAACTGGGTCTGGAAAGACTAAAGATCACAAGTACTGAGGATACGAAGCTGAGGTTTGAGAAAGTCAAAGTTGTCCCCAATAACATGGCGGACTGTGTGTTTGCTGTGTTGTCTTTGGATGGTGAATCGAAGGATAGAGTAAGGCCGCTGTTCAATCTCATAAAAGAAGTTGCAGAAGAGGCGAGACGTGGTGATCAAAAATGGTTTGCTGGTCCTGAAATGGCTAGTTATGAGGAGCTACACGTTAGTTTTGCAACGAGTGATAGCTTTCCATTCAAATTGGAAGATTTAAAAGAATTGGATGGGTTGTGTGGGGAATTAGATGTTGATGAAGAGTTGGAATTTGCATATGACACTTTAAAGGTCGTTGAGCAACAAGGACGTTTTGCGCTGAAGCTTTTTTGAAACCAGATATAGGTTATAGATATAAACTATGCCACTATGGAACTAATATGTAGACATTAAAGCTCATCACGACATCGCGCATGATTATGATCCGGGAAAGATACGAGTCACCGAATTTTTCACTCTCATCTTTGAGCACTCCGCAAAACCTCCTCTCCACACACAGTACACAAGGAATGCAGGTTGTTCTTCATGGAGATGAGCTCTGCGTGCTTCTCACTGCCGTGTCGCTGGCCGAATCACGAACAACTGAGCACCTCCGCATTGTGGCTATTGTCGAGTCATCGGAGCATCGATATTCACAACAGCCTTGGGTTGTATCGAAGCTTCCAACTGGAAAACAACATATGCGGCTGGCAAAAGCGGCTCTCCAGAGGTCACTCTCTTCGTTGATGTTTTTGGATCCAGTGAAGCAGAGCTGCACAGTAACACGGCCAGACACCTTACTTATCAAGCCAACACCCACCTATTCACGAACAGTATTATACCACCCGGTCGGACTGGCAGAGTACTTGGCACATGTGATCCACAGCTTTCCACAATGTGTTATGATACAATCAGAAAGCGACTTCCACACACACCAATTAGTCGCTAACCTTGAAGGCAAGAGACAAAGACCTCTCGTTGTGGAATGCAAACCGATTCGAAAGGGGAGATACAACCTTGTTGACGTCCACTGGATTGGACTTTACAGGGACCTCAGGCTTCCTCACCGTGTGAAACCAGAAGCTGGCGATCATGTTGGTATTAAGATTGTGGAGCAAAATGGACATGTCACTGTGATGACCACAAAGGATGGATTGCAAGGTGCTGTAAGATGTATGGAGAGTGTTATGGAGATCGTTGGGCAGAGATCAATAGGACAGCAGGCCTGGGCCAGGTTATAACGGGGGTATATTATGTATACTAAAGCAAAAAAAAGGCATATGTATATAGGATAACGAGTATTGATTATTCACTAGACAAAACTACTAGGGCGCTAGTACTAGTGGATGAGATCTCTCGCGAAACATTCAAAAGAAGCTGATCATCATCAAGAACAACAACTCATCAGCTCACCAACAATCACACAACTCGATTCCATTCACTAATGACGGACTCAGTGCTCCCACTCAAACGTCCTCTCGAGGATACATCAACGCCAGCACAGGCGTCGACACCTACGCACAATTACCTCACGCGGGCGAAGACTGAACCAACAGTTCCTGTTCCTCCACCAAACAAGTTCGCCCCCTTGATTGCCTACCGTTCCATCGACTTCGAACCCGGCGAAAGATTTGCCAGAATGGATGACGTTCCTCTAAATACTCGTAAAGGTTTCCAGTACGCAGCCTGTGCACCTTCGTCTTTGCACCCCGTTCTCAAGTTCGCTACAACAGACGCACCTCCATACACAGCAGGCCTTAGTATCTTCGATCGCAGTGCCTCTACAGAGCTCCTCGATGACTTCTCAGCTGTAACAACACCCAATGGATGGGTCAGTGCACGTGCTAATGTGGGGATTGCGGAAGGTACCGTTTTTTACGAGGTGGTTGTTCAGGAGAGCGACGCAAACCGCCATGTCCGTATAGGACTAACGCGTCGTGAAGCCAGTTGTGAGGCCCCAGTAGGTTACGACGGCTACGGTTACGCATTGAGGGACATACATGGAAATACAGTTCATCTCTCACGACCACGTGAATTCCCGGCCCTAGCTGATGGATTTCAAGTAGGAGACGTTATTGGTTTCTTGGTTGAACTACCGAAGATGGAATTTCAAGACATTGTTAGAGATCAAATCGCCATTCGTTTCCGTGCTCGTTCCTTCTTTGAGAAATTGGATTACAGAGCGTCCAAGGAGATGGATCATTACCTCAATCCAGTTACAGTCTTTGGTGAGAAGGCAGTCAGAGATACAAACAGATGGAAACCAGAAGCCATTGAAGGTTCTAAAGTCACAATCTACAAAAACGGGAAGAAGGTCGGTGTAGCATTTGAAGATCTCTATGCATTCCTCCCACCAAACTCTAAGCTCAATTCTCCAAATCCAAATAACGGTACACTGGGATATTACCCTACTTTCTCCGTCTTCCGTGGAGGGACAGTTAAACTCAATGGTGGACCGACCTTCCAGTTCCCTCCTCAAGATTTACCACCAGACACAAAGACTTTACAACAGGTTTACGAAGAAAAAATTGCAGATGATATCGTTTGGGATATCATTGATGAAATCGAAGCAGAATCTATTTCGGATCCCACATTTGCAATGTTTATGTGATTTAGGTCTTCTCTGCAAAAAAAAAAGTTACACTTTATCAACGCCCAGCTTCACTCACTACCAAGGTGTATAATAAACAAGCATTTAGTGGAGTGAATTATAGCGGCTTAATAGTCGAACATCTATCTAGTTTGGTCGAATTAGTGCACGGATTAAATTTCATGTGTGTGGGGATACAAATTAGCGCGAGCAATTTATAAACAAATAAAGCTGAGGCCGCACTTTATCTGGCCCTATACTAACAGCTTCTACACAACACGAAGTACAGTGATGAGCGAAAACACAGATAGCGAAGAACCATCAGTCACACCACAGCCTTTAGGAACAAACAGACACAAACTTCTGGTATCCGTCTTACCAGATGTTGCCAGACACACTAGAAAGTCCACGTTCGAACTCGAGTTTGCAGTTAACAAAATCAAGCCGCATATCGAACAAGATGAGGCCGGAAAGCTCTTCGTTGATGCTCTCCAACAGAGTGGGATCACCGCTGTGTACGACTTCAAGGTGTTTGTGCTAACACATGGCCTCTCCGAAGAAGTCATCCGTGAGAATGTTGATAACGCTGTGAATCGCGTCAATGGGTTGCCACCGGCAAGAACCAAAATCGACTTACTCTTGACTTTGAAGAAAATTCGTCATGAGTCATATCTTACTATTAAGAATCCAGTGGAGTATTGGATTCAGCTACTCGAGGATGGACCTTTGAAGAATTTAAGAAAGAAGGAGCTACTACAGAAGATGATAAGACCAGACCAATACAACGACATATCGGAGCTTATCAATGACAATTTCAAATCTCACAAATGGAGTCAGCATGTCCGCAAACCTCTGCATACTTATAAACCTGATGAAGTCCTTGAAGTTGACAATAATGAAGTTGATGACCGTGTCAAAATCATGTTGAAGGAGATTCGGGATGGAGAATATAATTGTCCCATTTGTTACGAACCGATCAATCCAAGCCAAAGTTTTTGGTCCTGTCCACAGTGCTACTGTACCCATCATTTGAATTGCACAAGGAAGTGGTCCGATAGAAGCAACAGAGTGTCAATTGAATCGGAGATGCGTAGAGTTTGGTGTTGTCCAAGTTGTCGTGCCGAACAACAACTCGTCAAAGTAAAGTTTTTTTGCTGGTGTGGTAAAAAAGAGAATCCACGGTTCAATGCTATGAATCCAGGGTCGTGTGGGGGAAAGTGTGAGCATGAGTTATCTAATGGCTTGAAATGTATGCTACCATGCCACCCGGGTCCACATCAGCGCATCGAAGAGCGCGTTTCCAATGCTATTGCTGCAACTGTGACACAAGCTGTTGCAGCAAACAATATATAAGTTCAGGAAATTTCACGGGAAATGCTTTAAACAACCTCGTATATATATATAAAAAAAGCTATTGTGTGTCCCCTAACGATTCGATCCAAAGAATAAATTCGCGAAAAGGGCCGCTTCCGGTCAGGGGTCGGCTGCCTTTGTTAACCGAGCTCCTTTCAAAGTTGTCCGAGGCCTCGAGCCACCAATGCCGAATGTGTCAAACTTTCCCCAGATTTTTCAGTAGATGTTCCAATTACAGTTATTTCGAGCCTCTGATACCCCAATTCTCACCACCGTTTGAAAAGGGCATTTGCTACACTCCTCCCACACACACCACCGGCCTAGTCCGTCATCTTTGCCGTCGGCGTGACCAATCGACCGCCTAAGGAAAAAACTCCGCTGCCAATTGCCTTCTCCGGCTAAGAAATTTTATTAAAAAAAAAAAAAAAATTTCCCCGCGCGTTGCGTCGACGGCGGAATTACGGGCATTTGGCGGCATTTGCGCTGACACCTTTTTGAGAGACCTCTAGCTGGTTAACTAAATGCTATGGTATAACATTGTAGTTTTTATTCTTGAAGTCTCGTGATCGTCAAGAGCAACTACTATATGGTAACAGAGACATGAAAAAGGTCTCGCTCTCCACACCGTAACCATCTTCCCCGACACCATTTACAGTTTTTCAATTTTTCCTCCGGATGCGTCTCGAACCCTGCGACGGGTGCAGACAAACTCGGAGAACGAAACGAAACGAAAAAAAAAACTCTTCGATTATAAACTCCACATCCTCTCTACTATTGTCTCGATATACGGCTCTCCAGTAAACATACACAGTCGTCATGTCCGATATCAAGGCCGAGCAGGAGCCTTACCAGCACTCCACCTCCGATGTGGATGTCTCCAGTAATCCAATGGATCCTGAGAAGTCTGCCTCTCCTCTGAGTCACCACTCCGCTGATGAGACTTTCCCAACGGACGAGGAACTCAAGGTCAAGACCGATGCCCTCGCTGCTGATATGGGTATCAACCAAAAGAAACTCATGTGGAAGATTGACCTTTGGGTTGTTCCACCTTTTGTTGTGCTTTACTTCCTCGCTTTCTTGGACAGAATCAACATTTCCAACGCTAAGGTCTATGGTATGGCTACCGATCTTAACCTCGTTGGTAACCAGTTCAACACTGCACTCACCGTTTTCTTTGTCCCATACATCTTCTTCGAAATCGCTTCGAACTATTTCATGAAGAAAGTTCCACCACACATTTGGCTCTCAAGTTGTATCCTTGTCTTCGGTGCCATCACTTTGGCTCTCGGTTTCGTTAAGAACTTCTCTGGTCTCGTTGCATGCAGATTCTTCCTTGGTATGATGGAATCCGCTACCTTCCCAGGTATTTTCTACGTCTTGTCCACTTATTACACTAAACTTGAGTCTCAACAACGTTTCTCCGCTTTCTTCTCTTGTACATGTCTTGCAGGTGCTGCAGGTGGTGCCATGGCTTACAGAATCCACGATTTGGATGGCACTCACGGTTATGCCTCATGGCAATGGATCTTTATCATTGAGGGGTCCTTCACCATGGGATTGGCCTTCTTCTTGTTCTTCTTCATTCCAGATTTCCCAGAAGGTGCTCGTTTCCTTAACGATAACGAGAGACTCTTCTTGAAGAAAAAATTGGAGTTAAACTCTGTTTCCTCCGGTTACGAAGTTAAGTACACCTGGAGAGATATTGCTTCAACATTCTTCAGTGATCCATTGTTTATGTTGACCGCTTTCTGCTACTTCTGTCTCATTATCCCTGCTTATGGTTATGCTTACTTTGCTCCAACCATTATCAACCAGATGGGTTACACAGCTGTCGCTGCTAACCAGCACTCCGTTTACCCATGGTTGCTGGCTTTCTTCCTCTCCAACATTGTCGCTTTCTTCTCCGATTGGACCAAGATCAGAATTCCATATGCTATTGGTACTGCTGTCATGGCCATCATTGGTCTCTCTTTGGTGTTGGGTCTCACCGACAACCCACAAGGTCGTTACGCTGGTTGTTTCCTTGCCGCTTCAGGCCTTTACACTGCCATGCCACAGCTTGTGTGCCTCACTTCTTTGAACTTTGGTGGTCACTTGAGAAAAGCTCTCGGTACTGCTTTCCAGGTTGGTTTCGGTAACATTGGTGGTATCATTGCCACTTTCATCTTCTTGGCCAAGGATGCCCCAGTGTACAAGAAGGGTCTCAGTGTATGTATTGCCTTCTCTTCTTTGGCTGTTGTCATGTTCTTCGTTCTTTGGGGTCTTTTGATCACTAAGAACAAGAAGAAACAGACTTCAGAATACAAGGAGAAATTCTTCTCGCAGACTGAGAGAGAGATCACTCTCCAAGGTGACAAGCATCCAGCTTTCAAGTACATGTACTGAGATTATTCATTGATTGTTTTTAATAGTTTTGTCTTCCACTCCCGTTTAATATAACACTGATAAAAAAAAAAGTGGCTTTCTGTTATCCATGAGCTGTTGATGACGTCGCCTGGTATATGTACTATGACCACAGTGTTTGTCGTCGCTCTCGCTTTTTTTGATTGACAGAATCGCTACAACGATACATATGATTTGAATGAATATTAATATTTTTAATACAATATCTGTCGACCAAATTCAGAGATATCGCATGACGCTTCTTGGTCAAGGCTAGACGTTACGCGGTACTAAAAACGCGAAATTAGAAATCTATTTACTGACGCGTAACTTCTACGTCGCAATTAATATATAACTCGCTCAAGAACGCAAAATCATCACACAAAATGACTGCCGAGCTAGCTGTGTACTCAAATGTCGAGCGTGCACTTTTGCAATTCATCATTGCCTCCGGGCCCGTCAAGCACGAGGTGCTTACGCTTGTTCACCAGAAACTCAAGGCAGAGTTTGATGAACAAGGGCTTTTGGAAGAACATGTTGAACAGGTGAAAAGACGTGACGCTGAGGATGCCGTTGAAGCCATTAACGACCGTCTCCGTGATTTGGGCTTTGAAATTTCCAGGGCCAAGAACCAGGACTCACAAGAGATGCTTTACGTATATACCAACACGATGACCGATTACGCATCGCGGTCTTTTACAAGACATACCAAGCCAGAAGTTGAAGCTATCAAGAAAATGATCGAGAAAATGTTCTCAGATGCTAGTGGTGATGAAGAGTTTATGATCAAGTACTCGGAGGCCAATCAGATCTGTTCTAGGGAAGCGCACAAGAGTGCCACAGAAACGGAGATATTTCTCAGGGAACTCGTCAATGAGGGATGGTTTGACACAATCGACGGTATCTACTTTCTATCCACAAAAGCTCTGGCAGAGCTTCGGAGAACGTTACTGGATCAGTATGGTGCCAAGACACACGAAGAAGGTAACCAAGGTCTTGTGAACATCTGTGAAGGTTGTCGTGATATTGTTACTCGTGGTGTCCGTTGTCCTAACCTTGATTGTAACGTTCGTTTCCATATCAAATGCCAGGCTAACTATGCTACAGCTAGAGGTACAAGCTGCCCTGGTCCACGGTGTGAAGTTGACTGGAAAGAGCATGACCCAGTGTTTGTCGGTGAGAAGGCCATGAAGAGATTTAGACAGTATGTCAACCTGGACGATTGATATGGGCGTCATATGATAACATGTATTCTTTTCAACAGCAAGGACATCTTCAGTTATGAGAGAAGATCGAGTTTAAAGAAGGGAACAGGTAGCGAAGAAGTCAGTGGTTTCAGGAAACTGCCGGTTCTGACGTCAGCAGTATCACATTCCTTCCCCAAGCTCGAATCATACGAGCCCAGAACCCTCATCCTTTTTGCATGATGATTGACCGTTCTGCTCACAGCAGTTGAAGGCTTTCATTGAGGTTGCTTAAGACCCTCGGCGAACTCTATCCAACTGGGAACGTGTATCACAGTTTAAATGTATAATTTCATCTGCAGGCTCTCGTAGAGGAAGAATAAGACGTAATAATGAAGACTTTTAATGACCTACGGTCCTGTATCCCCAAGATTTTTTTTTTTTTTTTTTTTTTTTTTTTTTTGGCCCGCTTGAAGGCAATATACAAAATTTGAACTCTCTCCGAAGAGGTCTCGGGAACCACCAAAGTGCACTACAAAAGTAAGCACCACCACAACCACACCGCAGCAATGGGGCTTCCTCCATCAGCAAAGACTCAGAACACGGAGTTGTTCCTTTACAGTGGGCTCATCGAGTCGCATCTCGGAAAACGTGCGGCCACTGTCGCCTCTGCACTGTACAACTACGGAAGACTCAACATCAAGGAGCTCAGCATGAGATCGGGTGTCCCTGTTGTCTTGGTGAAGAAGACACTTGTGAGTTTGATTCAACTGAAGTGTGTATCTATATGGACAGACTCTTCATATAGAGGAACTATGACGTATTACTCCTTCAGAGAAGAAGGTGTCTTGCTGATGCTCTACTCTGGTGAGATCATCGCACACATGGATGAGACCTACCACAATGATATCCTCACACAGATCGTGCAAAACTTCTTGAGCTTGGGTAATCTCAGTATCTCAGAGTACCTGGCGTCATTTGGCTCTCAGGATGCCGTCACAAAAGCAAAGTTTGAAGAACAGTTCACGACATTGGTCCAAGACAAGTTTCTCGTTGCAGTGCAGATCTCACACTTCCAACCGCTTAAAGACATCTGGATGAAGACTTTCAACAATGCCTTGACCAAAGTTCCAAAATCTGCCACCACATCGGAGTTGAAGAGAACTTCTGAAGCTAAAGCTATTGCCAAGTTAGATTTCATTAACATCCTCCATCACGAACCGGAGAAACTCTTCGTGAAGGATAAAGCCACCCTTGCAAAGACGGTCAATCCTAACATTCCACTGGCTTTCAATCTCCAAAGGTTTTTGAAGACAAGAAGAACCACTCAACTCACACAACTCTGCTCGCACCGTGTTGGTAAGATCACATCCATTATCTACAGACAAGCATTAATCCATAACGAGGCCAACTCCCCTGATGTCAAAGATCCGCTTCTCGATATTGGGCTCACCAACGAGGAGATTTTAATGAGAAGGGAGTACGAACCGAAATCAGGACTAATGTTCGCTGCCAAAGACATCGTGAACAAACTTCCAAAAGATCTGGATTTAAATAACAGTGTCCTCTCAGGCCCGGCAAAGAGAAAAGCAAATGATACCGAGTCTTCGAGAAAGCGTGTTAAGCTCAGTGCTGGATCCTACGGTATTCCAGGCCAAACTGTTGATGAAGAAGATGATGACGACGATGACGATGATGATTTTGATGATGGTACCCCAGGCGCAATTGGTGGTGGTAACAAACTTGCTCTTGTTGATCAGCATCTGAAGATTCTTACCAAATCATCCATCCCATTCATCAAAAAAGCTAGCGGTGGAAGTTACTACATCCCATACCCAGAACTGATGGATCATATCAAGAGAAGTGTTTCAGAGGCTATTATCACATCGACCTTGGGCACACCATCTGCAAGAGTTTTGAGATGTGTTCGTGATAATCGATTAGTTTCTGAAAAATTGATCAACTCAGTTGCTTTGCTGAAAGAGAAAGATGCTCGTTCACTGACATCTGTTTTGGTGAAATTCAATCTTTTACAAATCCAAGAAGTTCCAAAGTCTGCTGATAGAGCTGCATCTAAATCTGTGTTCCTTTACAGGGTCAACGATAAGCACTGTGTTGACACCATGAAGACCAATATCTGTTGGAACATGGGTCGTATCGTTGACAGATGCTTGATTTTGAAACTGGAGAATGCAGCTCTCATTACCAAGATCAACAGAGATGATGTCAAGGGTAAGGAATTGGAGTATCTATTGCCAAGTGAGCTCACACAGTTGAAGAAGATGAACGACGAGGAGTTGTCTCTCACAGTGAAATTACACAGACTGGCGTCCTTATGGGAAGTATTTAAGTTCTACTAAATTCGAAGACTCCGGACTGTTTGACCTTATAACATCCAGGTTAACATTCTGATAATTGTTCGTAACATCGAGACTCGAAACAACTTGAGTTGTGTCGTTGTGTCTGGTAATTTACCGAATGTGGTAATATGTAAACACCTGGATTGCGTCGCGGTGAAAAAGAGCACTGAGCGCATCGAAGCAGAACTCATAACAACACAGTTCGCAAAATACACACAATTAAAGATGTCCAAGAAGACTAAAGCTAGCAAGAAGGTCACACAACCAATCACGCCTCCACAATCAAAGCAAACGGAGCCCGGGTCCGAGTCCCCGCTCGCCACTTTTTCACAACTTCCACCGGAACAGATTGAGAGGCTCCGAGATGCCTTCCAGCTCATTGACAACGACAACGATGGCCAGGTGTCTCACCAGGATCTTATGGCTACGTATAAGTCTATTAGCAAGGATATCACAGAGTCTGATATAGAGGCTATGATGGAGGAAGCGGATGATGAAAAGCTGGGTTTCCCCGCATACCTTTCGCTTATGGCTAAACAGATAAGTCAGCTTCCAAATAGATCTGAGATCCAAAGAGCATTACAAGTGTTCTCCCAAGATTCCGAGATTAATGCTAAGGAGCTAGAAGAAAGTCTAACGGGTGTTGGGATGCAGAAGGATGAGTTTGAGCCGGTACTCTCCGCCTTCAGATCTGAACGTATGAACGGTGAGGTGATGTTTATGGGTTCAAACTTCTTGAGCTATGTCTCCTCTTGAAGGTTGTTTACTCCATAGTTTATGTTATGATTTCGACGAATGATTCTAGTAATGTTATCTGTAGTAAGACCTTCCGATGAATATTGTTGCAAGATTATCTATGGCTACAAAGAATTTCAAGCGTATCGTAACAAAACCCTAACTTTTCTTAGCACTAGAATTACACATCATATGGTACATTAAACATCGATATCGACAATGAGCTCATCACATCCCCAATCTTCGTAACTTCCATCAGGAAGGTATCTTCTGATGACAAGTGGAATTTTCTTTTGAGCCAACTCCTTCATAGCAATCTGGAGAGGGTCAGTCTCACCTTCCAAATCAACAAGAACTGGTGCATTCATAGAGATCTGAAGAGCTCTAGTTCCTAATATTCTGGCTCTTTCGTACTTGGTCATGTATGGTGTTGTGGTTCTCTTATCGCGTGGGATGGCAAGCTCTTTGTTGGTTTTTCTTCTTTGCTGTTCTTGGGTGAAATCATCGACACCATTTCCACCATTCACGATAACTCTACCGTCTTCGGTAGTCTCTGGAACAGGTTCTTGTGGCTCTTCAAAGTCGGATTGGTACTCCTGCTCGAAGTCCTCAAAGTTCTCGTTACCTTCATTGAAACTGGGACAAAAGTTAGTCGTTTCACTTGGAAAAACTCGGAGATCTGAGATCTCAAACTGGTAGAACATACCCGTCGTCACCGTAGTCGGACATTGTGGATGCTGATCACTCAATAGGCGATGGGTTTGAGTAACACAGATGCATCGCTCTCGGCCGCTCTTTCTAGAACACTTCAAATTTTTTAGACCTTTCGCGAAAATTCCGCGAATGCGTTCTTTATTCAGCCACCCCAGAAAGTTTGCAAAGCTTTACTGTGATGTCAACCTGTATTCTTCCTCTTCAGACACTTGCTGAGACTACCCGGTGAAGAGGAAACTTTCCAGATATGGACTCGGAAGCAGCATCAACCGGATCAGCGGCATCACCCGCTGATTCCACAGGCCGTGGGCGCTCCACGCACCAATCAGCGACGCCGGTCACATCACCTTTCAACTCCCGCTCTTCATCAAATAGTTCCAGACCAAAGACGTATAAGTGTGATTACGAGGGTTGCGATAAGTTATACTCCAGACCAAGCCTTCTGACACAACACCAGCGGTCCCACACAGATTCGAGGCCTTTTGCATGTGACGTGTGCGAAAGTGCCTTCTTCAGAGAAAGTCATTTAAAGAGACACAAGCTTTCCCACACAGAGGAGAAGCTTTTCAAGTGCTCTGTGTGTGGTAAGGGTGTTAACACAAGGCAGCACCTCAAGAGACATGAGGTCACTCATACAAAGTCCTTCGTGTGCGATTATGAAAGTTGTGATGAATCTTTCTACAAGCATCAACAACTCCGACACCACATACAATCCGTCCATTTGAAGACGTTGACATGTAAGGAGTGTGGGAAAACATTCCCAAGACCCTACCGACTTGCAAATCACATATCCAAACACCATGGAGCTCAACCCGCATACCAGTGTGATTTCCCTGGCTGTATGGGAAACTTCAAGACTTGGTCTGCTCTTCAATTGCATATGAAAACAGACCATCCAAAGCTCTCATGTTCCGTTTGTGCTAAAGGATGTGTTGGTCAAGAGGGTTTGAGGATGCACATGCTTGTTCATGACGAAGAAAAGGTTACAAAGAGATGGAAGTGTACTGAATGTCCAGATGAGTTTGTCAAAAAGGAAGAGTTATTGGTTCACTGTCAAACAGGACACAAGTTTATCCCCCACACACTTCAGCAGCAGCAACAATCACAGCCATCAATGGTTACATCGACGGTAACCTCATCTCAAGATAAAGAATCAAGCTTGAGCCATGAAAAAGTCGAAAGAGCTTTGTCTAAAGGAGAGTCTTCTATTCAAATGTTGCTGAAGTCAGTTGCAACTCCACTTAAGACCATTCCATGTACATACAAAAATTGTTCGAGAACCTTTAAAAAGGACTATGATTTACAGAGACATTTAACATGGCATGAGAAGCAGAGAGAATTGTTTGCAGCAAAAGGATTACTAAATATGGTTACTGGTGGTACTACGGATACCAGGGAACAAGAAACGGAGATGGCAGAGACATTGGTTAAGTTAATAGAGCAATGAAAAATGGATAGGAATTTGGGGTTTTTTTTTTGGCTTTGGTCTTCATTTGGGTAGATTCATGTCACTCATTGTAAACAAAAGCTCCTCATCATCATCCTCTTCGGCATCAGCATTAACTGAGAAATCTGTTGGCCCTTGAGTTCTATGCATTTTGGCGTGTGTGTTCGTAGAGGCTATGGTTGGGTTTGATGGTCCGATATGACGCTTCAGTATCGAGGAAGGTGATGCTGAGCCAAATCTTGACAGTGGCCCATTAGTTTCGTTTAGCTGAGGCAATGACTCGGAGCTGTTCCCACATGTACTTCCAATCTCGTACAGCTTGGAAGGATTCAATGACGAGGATTTGTAAGAACCAAGCACACTTGGTGGAGATCTGGAAAGTGTGTGACTCTGAGATTGGGAAGCCATTGCAAATGGTGGTGGGGATATTGAAGGTTGACGGATACTGTTGGATAAACTTTCACCCAGAAGATCATTTTTACCTTTCATGCGTTGAAATTTCATAAGTGAATCATGAACGTTTGGAGAATAACTCAACTGGAGTTCAACCTTGTTATCTAACAACTTTACAAAATCCTTCAAATCGTCATCAGTTGCTCCTGGCGACGGACGGATTTCGAAGCTGGGTGGCGTATCTGTGGAAGATCTTCTCAAGCTTGAACGTCTAGCAACCTTCCCAAAAGAAGAAGAGTACTTTGGCGTGCTCCCACTGGAACTCAAATCGTTAATAGCATTGTGTGAAGAGCCGAATGATGAAGCAACAGATTTTGGAACGGATATGGCATGAGCATTTGTTATGGATCCAGCTCCCGTAGAACCTGACCGCTGTATTTTAAGCGCTTGTGTGATGGAGGAACTTGAGTCGATCTTAGTCAAAGGAGATGTTCCAAGTGGTGGCACAGATGTTCCAGCAGTAGCCGCATGGCCTGACTTAAAGGCTTTCCTCAGTGAAGAAGAAGCTGGGGCTGCCGTGGATGATGCCGATGTTGATCTAGTCTTGTCAAGATGAAGAAAGTGACTTGACAAAGTCTCCTCATTATCGTTCAATTGGAAGTCAATATTCTTGCGGTAAGATACCGATACTCTCAATGCCCCCATGTTGGTTAAGACTGGAGCCACTTTCTTTTGTACAAGATGATCCTCAGAGGCAGTCATAATTATTGGCTTGCTCAGTCCAATTCTTCCTTTGGAAACGATAGGACGACTTCCATCAAGTACCCTTGTTCTGATGGCAAGCGGTGACTTCGTCAGCTTCACTCTGGATAGTCTCTTTGAGAGCTTGTATGCTGGCAGAAGTCTGGAGAGTGTGTAAAGGTACCGTATGGTCACTATCAGTCTTTTGTAAAGAAGAGGAAGTTCGTTTCCTGCCTCATCGAACTCCGACCTGTCAAGTTCTATGAGCCAGCGTTCCATAACAATCTCCGACTTTTTTGTGTTAACAGTCCATGAAGCATTGGCATTATCTAGGAGTACGAGGGATTGTTTGGTACTGAGTTCACGAAGATCCAAGTAGGTCTCAATAACCAGTGGGGCCATGGTGTGTGGCGTGGCTCTCCATTGTTTCAGGTCATCTCGCGAGGGATCGTGTGTTTCCAAGTTGAACCACTTGTTTGTCTTAACTGTGGTGGACCCCGTTGTGTTACCGACCATGTATTCAGCCCGTGATTGTATAACCACATTCGCTGACTTCAAAAAGAAGTTCTGTATCACCTGGCCGAACTTGTCCTTCTTGTGGTGTGCACTCATGACGTAGTGCTGGAATGACGGCGCAACGCGTGGCACAGATCTGTTGGGAGGGACCCACAAACAAGGCACCTATAGGTTCTGGGATTATCAGTAGTCCTTTTGATGGGATCTTTGGGTAAAAATACCAATTTTCTGTATTTCCTTTGAAGACTTCAACGCGTAAATAAAAGTGTGGCAACAGACCCCCCCTTCTTATCCCCACGCCTTGGATTGCCAAACAATCGCGACTCATAAACACCCGGACACCCTTATCCCTTATCAGTGGGGTCCCTCTACAACTACAAACCTACATTTCTAAAACTATCACATGCATTTTATATCATTTATCTTTGAAGATCTATGATGAAGGCACTCCAGTCGTCTTCCATATATCCAAGTACAGGTCAAGCAGACATGATGTACTCCAAGCCTGTGTAGGCGAGGAGTCATGGCATAGCTCCCCGTCTTTGTTGGTCAACTCCGTCAATCCCGCCCATGGACTGTCTCTGATCCACTTTCTGTGCTCACTGAGACGTTCCGTTAGTAGGTGGAAGATCTTAGCCTCGTCGTGTGTCTCTCTGTAAAAGCACACAAGAGCTCTCAAGAAGAATCCCATACACCAAACCCATTCTGGTCCTTGATGGTAGTTTCTTCCCTTGGACGTAGCAAAGTCTTCCGAGTCCTCACTGTTGATATAGTATGGTCTATAGTTCAGATCTGAAGGATCAAGTGTTCTCATACCAAGGGGACCTCTTATGATATCATCAGCGAGTCGGATAGCTCCCCTTGCTCTCTCCGGTGTGAACAGCTCAGGAGCAACAGTCATGGCAATGGCAAAGTTTGGTCTCAGCTGATAGTCCTCATATGGCTTACCAGACTTGTAAAGATCCTTATAGATACCCCTTCTGTTGATTATATGAGGGTCAACATCGAAAGAGGAGTCTTCTGATGGATCCATCGGGATGTAATAGGCCTTTTCAAAGTTCTTTTGAACCAAGTCATTCCACTCTTGAAAAGTGACCTCCGTTGAATCTGACTTCTTGACCTTATCATACTTGAACAAGTTCCTCTTCTTTAAATCAATGACAAATCTCAGACAACTCTTCAGCATACCATTGATCTCAATAGCGGCACCATCTCTTGGAGTACCAGGGATACCTTTGTTGCCAGCCTTCTCGCTCTCACCCATTTTATCCATCCAGGTACCACAGTTCAACTGAGATCCACCATGGACTAAACCTGTGCTCCAGTCGACATGGACTTCAACGTTGAAACCTTCATCCTTCATTTGGCTGTCCAAATTGATGCCAGCGTTGGCTTCTCTGTACTTGATACCGCTAGCATGTCGAGACAAAATCTCATATATGATATCCTCAATGGATGTCTCATAGCTGAATGCTTCCGGATCATCATACTTGATGTATCTGTCATCCAAAGGGAATCTTCTCTTAACCTTGTCTTTCAGAATCAACTCACCATCTGGTACTAATGAAACATACTCCTGAATGCACTGGACAAAGAACCAAACTGCATCTCTGGCGTTATAACGTGGGTTTCTTCCAGCATCCAACAAGTTAGGAATCATACCGTGCTTCAAAGTGGATGCAAAGTTCAAAATGTGCATTTTGGCCTCTTCGAAACGACCAGTGGCAAGAAGCAAACCCCTCACAGATATAAAGACGTCTCTACCCCAACATCTCATGTAATCGTAACTAAAATGTGGCAAGCCGGCAGCCATGCAGGGGGTCTTCTCCAACGGGGTTAAAGAAGTAGTTTGCATAAAACCAACCATCTGTGTGGAAGTCAATGCTAGTCGTTGTACAAACAAACTTCCATCTTGGATCTCTTTACTGAACAAAGACAGAGCTCTTAATCTCAGTGCTTCATATGCAATACCGATAACCAGAGCGAAGTACCGTGGAATCAAGAAAAATGGTAATGATTTGATCCTTTCGAGTCTCTCTGTCAACCATCTCTTGAACTTTGGATCACAATTGTATTTTTCGAGACGGCCAGTGACATAATCAACTGCCCAAAGACCATCTCTCAAATGTTGTGCCAACGGATGAGCAAGATCATTGTCCCTAATCACGTTTCTTAAAACAGAAATCCAGCCTTGAAGACCAGCATACACTAATGGACCATGATTTGGGATGTTGTAAACACCACCTCCAGCAGTATCATGTTCCTCGGCATCACACCTGTACAACAAAGCGTTCAAATCATTTAGGTCCAAGTCAACAGTGGAATCAACAGCGCCGGTACGGAGGAAATCATCCAACTCAACTTCCACAGAGTTGAACTGTGTCTTCAAAATAGCGATAGATCCCTGTGGGAAATTATCTGGTAACCAGATTTTCGAGTCTCCGTTGATATCCTCAACCTTCAATGGCTCCAAATCTCTAACCTTTACAGGAACAGCAGTGATGAGCTTGTCGTCCTTACCAGGGTCACCAGTTCTCTCCAAAGCATGGGCAAATACAAATTTCGCCTTTGTTCTCTTCAACACAACAGGCGCAAGCCATTGATCCTGGTCAGGATAGAACTTTGTCCTGGTGATCAAAAACCAACCTTCACCTGTTCTAGCATTGACCCTTTGCAGAGTAATAAATTGACCTTCGTGATGGACATGCATCTCATGATCCTCAGCGTTGACACTGGAGTCGGAAATACTTTTACGGATCTCATACAATCGAGACTTTACCTTGCCGATACCTTCGCCAAATGTGTAAGTTCTTGTCTCATTGACAACATCCAAGAGATGTGGATAACATTCATCATAACCAAAGACAGAACCAACAGCAGTGGCACATAGAGAAACAAGAGCAGCGTTTGGCAACGTGTCTTCCACAGTTCTCTTATCGAATGGAGTCTCGTTGTCATGTGTACAGTCCATGAACAGAGCATGTGTCTTTGTTGGCACCAAAACTCTAGGGATCTTCACCTCAGACAAAGTATTGTTGACAAGTTCATCTTTATTATCAGCAGGGTAGGCAAATTCATCCAATGGCAAAGGCAAGAAAGATCCAATTGGAGCACCCGCATGGCGATGAACAAGACGAGACAGCTCATCAACTGACCAGGCCTGCATTGCCTCTCTGATTAAAGATGTAATTCCAAGTCTTTCAACAAATAAGTTATCCATCTCTTCAGAACCTGTGAATAACTCTGCAACAACATACAAATGTGGATTGACTTTTCTTGCAACGTCCAAGAAGTACTCACCAACATGGAGTGGAGTAGAGTGGCAATTGTCAATACGGAAACCCTGGAAGATTTTTGCGTTCATCTTGATGTAATCTTCGATTCTGGACCACAAATATGGAGAGTCCTCAGGACCTTTTCCATACCTCAGCTTAACACAATCACCCCAGATAATAACCTCTCTCAGCAAGTAGCTTTTACTCTTTTCGGATGCAAAATCCACCAATGGATTACCATTCCAAATCCAACCGTTGTTAGCCAGCTGGTAAGTTCTTCCATCCTCAGCTGTGAAACGAGTGAAGTATGGTTCGGTCAACGGACTTTTCTTTGTGATTTTACCCATCTTTGGACCATGATCGTCAACTCTGAGATACTTGATACGATTGTATAATTGTTCAAGAATTTCCTCAAGATCAGCGTCATACTCCCTGTACAATGGCAAATTGATTTCATTTAAGATATCTTCTGCCCTTTTCAAATCAACACATCCATAGACAGATTTCAAAACAGACGCAAACCGAACTGAATCAATCGCATTATCGAAACGGTTCAGCAGCTTACTTTCAAAACCACAATGTTGAGTCACAAATTGAGAGAGTTTCACGAGAGAAGCTTTAGCATCTTCTGGGACACACACTTCTTCAAGCTGCTCAGAAGTCGAATCGATGTCCTTCAACTTGGACAATGCAGAGGGAACATCAATAACGTAGAACTCCCAAAGCTTCAAAGGAGTAATTACATGCTTCTTGATACCATCCATCACGTTCAACAAGTCGTCGATGTTATGCAATTCCAACGGATAGTTGAGCTCCTCCAACTGCTCACTGAACTGTAACAAAGCGGTATCAAGTTCAATGGCCGAGGTCAGATGCGGTGCGGTATCCTTGTTGTACCCAGCCTCTGGATGAGATCTTAACCATTGAGAGTTATTAGCGGTGTGGTTCAAAACAACATCAGTAATGGACAACAAGCCCTTATCTCTGTGCAAACTGGAGACAAGTTGTTCAACATCCTCAACACCCTTGAACAGATTTGAGTCAAATTTGAGTTGGTCGTAGATGGAATAAGGCGAATTGGACTCTCCGCGCTCTTGTAATGGTGTGAAATGGATCATGTTATAACCCTTCCGCTTGATCTCATCGAATACAGCGGACCAATTGGATCTTGGGCCGAGCCATTTGGAGACAACTGACTCCATAGCGATAGAGTTGAGAGCCAAGAACGAGCCATTAATGTAGAGGGATGGTGGGACAACAACATAGAACTTCCTGGTCGTCTTCAAAGTGCCATTGCCGTCATGGTAAGAGATGTAATAGCTGTAGCAACCAGGAGAGAATACTTTGAAGTCGATCTCCACATCTGAAACAAACGAGTTCGGCACGACCCTTCTGTAGAATTTGGCTCTGTCAAACTCTGTAGATGCATCGAAAGGGAGGTTTGTCCACACAATGGCGTCTCTGGCGATCGGACACGATGCTGGAATGAAGAGACGGAGGTTGAATAGATAGTCAACGCCAGGGCGGTAGTTGTCTGGCAACGGTAGCGCCGGGAAGAAGACAACACCGTTTTTAAGCGGGCCACCTTCCTCATCCACTCTCAGCAAAAGCGTAGTCATTGTCGCTTGTGGGTGAGTCGGTGAGGTCTAGAATTGTGGTGCAGTTTTGGTGAAGAACGGGGACACCTTAGTTTTGGCCGCCAAAAAGATTGCGCGGTCTCCACTCACCGCACTCCACAAACTGTCACGTCACGAGGCTGCAGCATCGAAGCCGGAGAAGGCGCGCACGTACATACACCACATGGATATCTATTCGGATAAACCTGGAGAGGATCATATAAAGGTGATCGAGGCATTGGACTACTAGTGTATAGACAGAACACATTCTATGGTTTTATTCATTCAAGCAGTTCACAACAACAAGGACAGGATGTAGAGGCCAACAACGGCAACGGCCAAGACGAAGGCCAAGATAGGCACGAGGCCGAACTTGTAGATGTACAAATCCTTCAACTGCTCCAAATATTGGATCATCACCTTACTGTCAAGTTTGGATTCACCTTCTGTTCTGACACCGAAGGAATATGGGACCTCACCGATTTTACTACCAGCTGGCAATGGCAATCTAGCTAAAAGCTCAAGCGCAATCTTGAATCCCTTCTCGTTGATGTCCTTAGCCTGGTCTAAGTACTTCTTCTGTAAACCGAAGAAACCACCCATTGGGTCGGAAGCAGTAGTCAATGGTCTAGCCATGTAACGAGCACCGGCGGAGATCACACGACGGTACAAAGGCCAGGTGCTGTCAATAGCAACACCTTCCGCGTATCTGGTACCAGTAACAAATGGATACTCTCTCAAAGCCTTGAAGAAATCTGGAACGCTCTCTGGAGGGTGCTGCAAGTCAGCGTCCATACAGAGCAAATACTGACCCTTACCTTCCTTGAAACCTCTCATCACAGCAGAACTGAGACCCCTCTCAGTGGTTCTGACAATGATTCTGACGTTGTACCCTTCCTTTTGTAAGGACTCAACCTCTTCAACGGAACCATCGTTGGAGTTGTCATCGACGAAGATGAGCTCGGTGGATTTAGAACCGGCGGTGCCAAGGGCAGCAAAGAGCCTGGTGGTGAGAGGTCTGATATTGAGCTTCTCGTGGTAAGCCGGGACAACAACGGTGTTCTCAATGGCCATGTCTGTATGTGTGTTTGGTGAAATTGGTGTTGTGCATTGTTGTGGAGAAGCGAGAACGCGTATTTATGTTTTGCTCTACGTGGCCAAGCTGCGCGATCCAGGTGCGTCCCCTACCATAAGTGCGCGAACACGTTCTATTCGCGAAACCTTTTTTTCGCGAACCTGTCCTGTGAAGGGTTTCGTAGGGAGAGCGCCCTAAGCTGCCCAATCACGACACAGTAATTTTAAATTTTTCGCTGACGGGCCTCCATAGTGTGGAGCCAGGCTCTGCGCGAGGGAAACGGTACGCACCACAGGCGGCGTCTCGAAGAGAAAAAAAGCACCGGGCTCTCCCAAACAAACGGGTACTTTTGTACCAACAAGCTCCCCCAGGCCCAGCTCCAGCAACACAATTATACGCAATGCTCGCCAGAAGACTCGCCTCCTCTGCCACTAGAGGCTACGCCACTAAGGTCTCCGCCACCAACTTCGAGGGCAAGGTTTCCTCCTTGACCGTCAAGGTCAACGCCGGTTCCCGTTACGCTTCCAAGGACGGTGTCTCCCACTTGCTTTCCAGATTCAACTTCCAGAACACCAGATCAAGATCTGCTTTGAGATTGACTAGAGAGTCCGAACTCCTCGGTGGTGAGTTCTCCTCCAAGGTTGACAGAGAAGGTATCTACCTCTCCGCCAACTTCCTCAAGGAGGCCCTCCCATACTACGTCAATGCTATTGCTGACGTTCTCTACAAGACCTCTTTCAGACCACACGAGTTCCCAGAGGTTGTTCTCCCAGCTGCCAAGTACGATTTGGCCCAGGCCCTCGCCACTCCATACTACAAGGCTAACGAATTGTTGCACTCTATCACTTTCAGAAACGGTCTCGGTAACGCCCTCTTGTACGACGGTGTTGAGAAGGTCACTTTGGATGACGTTAAGGCTTACGCTGACAAAGTCTACGTTAACGAGAACGTTGAGATCATCGCTAAGGGTGTTGATGCTAAGGCCCTTGAGGGTTTCGTTGCTGATTCCGCTTTGGCTCAATTGCCAAAGGGTGCTTCCCTTGCCTCTTCTGCTGCTCCAAAGTTCTACGAGGGTGTTGAATCCAGACAGAGAGCTACTGGTGAGTCCATCGTCGGTGTTGCCATCCCAGTCAAGCCAGAGCAGTTTGCCACATACGAGGTCTTGGCTTCTTACCTTACCTCCCCATTGTCTGAGTTGTCTGCTATTGTCTCTCAGTCCACTTTGAACAAGTACTCCGATGCCGGTTTGTTCACTTTCTTCGTCAAGGGTGATGCTTCTGCTGTCTCCACAAACGTTAAGAAGATCGTTTCTACCTTGAAGGCTGGTGCCGATCTCTCCGTTGCTACTGGTTACACCGCTACTAAGATCGCCATTGCTAACGAGGGTGCTCTTACCGCTACTGAGTTGGACGTCTCTAAGGTCAAGGACTTCAAGTTGGGTAAGTTCAACTACGTTGCCATCGGTGATGTTAACAACTTGCCATACGCTGATGAGTTGTAAGTTGATTAAAGCTACATACATTCACTTTTCATCATCTCCATTTACATCTCTACATACGCTTTCCAAACACATCCCGCCCCTCACGATCACAAAAAGAAGAGTTGATCCCAACCCCCCTACTCCCTCATAATTACATTCACACACACAAACGTACGTACACACTTCATGATAGACTCACACACAGTACATAGTTTTCATTCCAGCATGGGCCAGTCAAGAGGAAAAATCAACGTTTCTTCCCCAAAACTCCACATCAAATTACCTTATCTCTGTTTCACAAAGTGTGTTAGCCATCCCCACCAAATTACCCTTATATTTTTTTCGCTCTTCAGTGCACAGTATTTATAACGTTAAATCTTGTAGATTAACTGCAGATGCTCTAGGTGTTGTAAAACCAGAAGTACTCGCCCTTGAGCTCGGTGTTGGCGCAGTGGGGGAAGTGAAAAAGTACGACCCACCTGACAATGACTTGAACCCGTCACTGTTTATATCTTTCAAATCCGACAGGGTGTACTCTCTGGACCAATAGGTCTGGCTCAATATCCAAGGCTCAGTGAGGTTTTCTGGAATTGGATCGGTGGTCTTGAAGATGAAAAATGCAAGTCCCAATTGTTCAAGCATTATAACCAATAGCGAAAGGTAAGGCAACTTCCTAGTAATCAATTGGAACACTAGTCCAAAGCCAAATGTCAATCCAATGCGTGATTCTATCCAATGATGGATCTGAACATCTGTTAATCTCAATCGTTGAAAGTAAGACATATTCAATGCCGATCTCACCGACAATATAGTTACTTTGAACAGTGAGAAACTCTCAATCAGAATGTGCGGTGGTACGTTGATTCCAATCAGAAACATTGCGATGGCAGCATTCGTACCAATTTTGGAGTTGAATGAACGAGAAACTTGAAGCGACACTAGAGCTGAAGCATAACGTGGTGAATGGGAGCAAATGACAAGCCAAATAACGTTGATGGTCAGTAATGTGTATCCAGTGATCAATTGAGACAAATGGTTTATCTGATCTTTTTTTAAGCCATCGATTCTTGTTGAGATCAAACGAATAGCATTTGCGATACGACGACTCCAAGGTCTTTCGTACTCTGCTTTAGTACTCTTCTCTAAAGTCGAGATATAGTTTTTCCCTGAGACTTCGTTGATATATGTGAGTCCATCAAATAGGATAGGTTCGAAAGTGGCATTGTATAAACAGTGGAAGATGAGTGCAACGATTGTGGTGAGGTTAAACACCGTGCCTTCGTAATATTTGACTGTCTCAGTGTGCTGTGGGGAGAGACGAAGCAACTGAGCCAATAGCAGTGGGAGTGACAGAATGAGCTGAGTCAACACGGATATGTAAAGGCAGAACAGAACAAACCGAAAATTTTGGGAACTTTCGAAGAACCTTTGGTTTTGTAAAAGCTGATATGTCCCCACAATTGCGAGCTGGGCTCCTTTTAGAATGGCATAGATGGAGAAGTTCGAGTTTGGGTTGGAGACAAACACTGGCGATGCCATTGCAGCAAGGAACTTTGCCGTTCAATCACGCTCTATGTATTAGCGCTATGGAGATAGAATATGTGACAGAGTTGAACGTCGATTCTTTGCTCCAGAAAGTTCCGAGACATATCGCGCGGACTACTAAAAATCTCTTACACTTGTCTCATTTTTATCAATTACTCCACAACACACATTCAGTCGATGCTAGCAGGCATGTTTCTGTTGGTGACGTTACCAGACTTTCTCAACTCCTCCAAGTATCTAGTTGCTGCTTGGAGGCCAAACTTTTTGAGGAGCTTGTTGAAGAAGATTCCACATGCATTGCACATGTTTCTCTTTCCCTCGGGACCCTTTCTCCATTCTGGTGTCTGGCTACATCTACAGTGAGCGCACGAAATTCCATCAGGGTTCTGGGCAACTTTGAACTGTTTTTGAGGCTTTGGTGTCTTTGTAGTCTTGGGTGCCTTAGTTGTCTTCTTTGTCTTGGTTACCTTAGCCTTAACTGTCTCCGGACTTGATGTACCAGTAGCGGTTGAGCTGCGACGAGAATTGCTTGTCACACTCGACTTACGAGTAGAGCTCTTGCTTGAGGAAGCCGTCGTCTTCCCACTTGATGAGGAAACTGTGGCGATTCCGAGAGCCGCTCTAACATCCTCAATCAATCCGTTCTCTAGCATCTTGATGAGAGTTTCCAAGCCAAGTCCAATGTTTTGGCTAACTTGATACAACAGGATCACCTGTGCAACATATGACTCGTCTCCAAACGCATTCTCTCCCTGTGGAAGCTGCTTCATGATGCTCTCTAACATTGGCACCATGTCCATAGAGAAGCGGGTACCAACAATACTAAGGATCTCTGCAGCCATGGAAAGAGAGTGTAAGAACTTTGCATCTTCCGAATTTCTCTGGAGCTGAGGTGGTACGTATACACCACCTACCCAATCTTTGGCGAGTCCAGACTCGTGAATATTGCACTTTTTCCTGTTCAAGTCGTCCATACGATATAGCATTTGTTGATCAATTGAGGAGAAACTAGAATAGTATCGGTTCAACTTTGCCTTCTCTCTCTCAGTATCTGTGAGCGGCTTGATCTTGGACAGTTTTTGCTGTAACTGCATTTGATTTTCACTATTAGACAATGTTGATCCCTTAAGTGAGTTTGTAGATGGTCAAAGTCTTTCGTAGTCTCGCGTATGCGCTGCTAGTGATGTTGGCTGTAGATAAGGGGGGGTATGGTTGAAGGAAGTCTTTGTTGGGGGAATTTCTCCTTATATTAAAGTATAAAGGGTCCTTTTTTCTGTCTCAAACTCATTTTGATGGTACTTTCCAGCACGGAAGGTGCTGTTGTCCGCCGATGTTGAGAGGTTTTCTGGTACACTGACGTGAGTGCTTATCCCCCGCGCGCATAGCTGCATTAGCCAGAAAATCGGTTGTGTCGATCAAAGAGACGTAAAGCTTCACATTGATGTCGCAAAAACTTTGAAGCATAGATAGACCACTACATGACTGACAAGTGCTGAAGAAAAGCCCAAGTACAATATACGTCGTATTTGAACTGCTGGCTAATAGTAGTGTGGATTAATCCTTACACCTCTGTGGTGGTATCTGTATCACGGATGAGGCGATACGCCTTTTTGGTGTTCTCTGAAAGGACAAAGGATGGATCCAGATCCAGTTCCTCAAAAAGTCTTAGGGAAGTCTCCAACCACTTAGTCCAGGCTTGAGATGAATTATCCAATTGAAGTTTGCAAACAGGCCAATCACTTCCCCAAATCACTCTATCTTTACCGAAAACATCAACAAACATAGAGAGCCATGGCTTTATTCTCGAGACCAATGTCTCAATATCTCCATTGGCAACATCTTTTGTGACCTCAGAAAAGGAGCCACTCAGTTTGATGAAGTAGTTGTTTTGAGTTGAGCTCGAAATAACCTTCCAAAGCTCTTGACACTTCTCCAAATTGCACTCATCCAGTGTCAGATCTGGTTTGCTCAGATGATTGACAATGATAGTGAGGCCACAAACTTGTGAATCCAACTTTACAAGTTCTTCCAGCTGCCATAACCCAGCAGTATGTATATCGATGCCAAGATCGAAAGCATAACCTGTCAAAGACAGCCAGTTCAGCCCCTCGACAAAGTCCACATGGGTCATTGTTCCTGCTGGTTTATCTTGAACAAGATATCTGAAACCTTTAACAAGAGTATATCCTTGATCATCAGCATCCTGTAGTTTTTTAACGTACTTTCTCAAGGCAGAAACACCGGAAAGGACGGGAGCCCATGGAATAATAGCCTTGACCAGTCTCTTGCTTTCACTGTCTTCACATCTTGAGACATAAACAAACTCATCAATGGCATTCTGCCACTCCGATTCCGCTAGCCCACTAAACACATCTGTTTCTATGAACACAACTCCTTGAAGCTCGAAATTCTCACTCACTGTGCTAGCTGCCTTGAGTTCCTCCACTCGATGGTTGTTGTAAAGCTTGTTCGCAGGGGTCATCCAAGCTAGCCTGTCCAGCCCATTTTTGTCGAACAGATGAACGTGAGAGTCAATGATGGGGACCGTCATGGCTACTTTCTTGGAAACACCTTTGAAAGTCTCATCGCTGTCACAATTTTGTGTGTGGAGGGAAACATATTTCTTCACCAGATTGACTAGTGATTTTTCTCCAGCCACTCGGCCGCTACATCTTTGCAGCGGGAAGTCGGAGTTTTCTTTCTCCGGGGGCCGATTGTTTTCGGCGCTCGTCTGGGGTAGAAAAAGAGCTGAACGAAGAGAATTCTCCCGCTTTCTTGTCCACCCGCTAAAGGTTCCCAAATATCTGAAATCAAGATACAACATGAGTAGCCAGCAGTTATTGAAAGGAAAAACAGCTTGTGTCACCGGTGCTGCTACTGGTATTGGAAGAGCCATCGCTATAGAGTTTTACAAGCAGGGTGCCAACGTCGCCATTAACCATCTCCCTGGTCAGGATGCCGAGGTGGAATCATTAAAGAAAGAGATCCCGACCCTTCTTGCCGTTCCTGGTGACATTTCGAAACCAGAAACAAGTACACAACTAGTTGCTAAGGTTGTGGAAACCTTTGGTGAGCTGAACATCTTCGTGTCCAACGCTGGTATTTGCCAATTCTCCAGATTCCTTGACGTTTCCCCGGAACTCTACAGAAGACATGTCAGCATCAATCTTGATGGTGCATTCTTTTCCACACAAGCTGCTGGTAAGCAGATGAAGGAGCAAGGCAAAGGTGGTTCCATCATTGGAATCAGCTCAATTAGTGCTTTAGTTGGTGGAGGAGAACAAGCACACTACTGTCCGACAAAGGCTGGTATTCTCAGTTTGATGCAATCTGAGGCTGTGGCTCTTGGTCCTTATGGTATCAGATGTAACGCTCTTCTACCAGGAACTATTCGTACACAGTTGAATGACGAGGACTTGAGCGATGAGAAGAAGAAGACATACATGGAGGGTAGAATCCCACTGGGAAGACTTGGTCAGCCACATGACCTTGCTGGACCTGCTGTCTTTTTGGGCTCTGATCTTTCTCAATACGTTACCGGTGCTCAGATACTGGTTGATGGTGGTGCATTTGTGAACTTCCAGTGATTCGGCACCGAGAGGAGGTCTCGATCTATCAGTACTTCGAGCAACAGCACCCGCAATAAAATGATCTGTTTATACAGAGTCGATCCAAGTGAAATCAACAGGCGCTTATGAGCTGTAGAACTCGCACAAGCTCGTCCAAATAATATAGAGTACCTTCATCAACTTCTTCACAATGTCGGAGCAGTTATCGTCATTCACGATACCATCGACTAGTTCAAGGGATTTTTTCCTAGCTTATGTAAAACGGTTCGTAGTATGTGTCTGTTAAGTCTCCTACTCTTGACGTTGTCAATGTATAGCTGTCGGTCTCTCTTAATCGTATCTATCTTAAGAAAGCTCTACGATATGTATGTCTATGAGTAAGTGACGGACAGCCTATGTGGATAGTCAGAGACATCCTTCAATGATAACTCTCATCAGTGTTGGGGTTTGTGTACTCCTCCACTCTTCTTAACCAAATAATGCTTTGGAGGTATCCATCAAAGTACTGGTTGCAGCGATATCAGGTTCGTATGAGTGAAGATCCAGAAGCTTGGAGCCAAGTACAGTCCATTGATCGGACTATGTGTCACAGGAGTTCCATAGCTATCGAGCAATTGGAGTTTACCTCAGCAGTTTGGTGAAAAGGAACAGAGAGCTGCTCTGGACAATAGTCTCCAGCCAATGCGAGTACTCTAGAGGGCACTAGAGGTATCGTCCGGGTGCGGTCTTCTTCTCTTCTGTTCGGGGATATCACTGGGAAGCATCTCTAGATCATAGTTTGGCACAGAAAAGTTTAAGACTGTATAGTAACACAGACATCACCTTCACCATCAACATCATATAAAGAGGATCTGAACAGGGTCAACCATAGGGAATGCCGGAGATAGATGCCAACTTTGGAGCATAATAACTCAAACTCTGTCCGTAAGTTGGAATCCACATTCCTGAATTATCTTTCAATCACTCGTAAGAAGTTACCATATCAATTACATAAAGTTCTGTAGTTTGTTTCATGAGTTAATTGCACTTACAGGAAAGTCCGCACACGTCTACCACATGCGGGAATTTTCGCGCCTGATGACTAAGCAGAATAACCCATTTTACCAATTTAAGTGGTATTTCCGTTATTCTAAGAACTTTTAACCACGATATTTGACATCCACGTGTCTTAGTCTCCCCTTTTATTAAAACTCCCAAAACTTTTAGCGCCCCAGTCCCGAGAAAAAGTCCTTCAATTAGTATATTTAAGGCTGGCTGCTAGATGCTGGATCGAGTGTTCGGGTGTTCGCGAAAATCTGAGCGCTTGAGGTCCGGGTTTAAACAACGTCGAGCCGCGGAGATCTCCGGCTTACATCAGCAATTATTGGTAGCATTGATATAAAGGTGTTCCCGGGGGGGCTAATACACTGGTATATATCTTTAGTGGTCTTTTTTGACCAGTACAATCTGCTGAAGCTTTCAAAATCAAATTTCATCCACTTTTGAGCAACTTCAAAATTTTCAAAATCGTAAAAAATCAGTATATCTACATTTGGTCAATACAGATATATTTCTTCACTATATTTTCCGGTGAAAACACTTTTATTAAACATTATCCAAAAATCTTCGAATTTCCTCAAATAAAAAATACTAACAGTAACGTTAGGCATTGATAAGTCTAAGTACAACGTACAAAAAATCCTGGATTAGTGGTTGTTGAGTAACTGATTTTTAAAGTTGCATATGTCACGTGACGAGGGTCTCATTAAACTGGAGAATAGCATCCTACTCTCCCAAACCGGGGTGATTTTCACTTAAACTATTTTTAGAAGAATACTGTGTACTCTATCACTCTTTTTTCATAACTTTAGACATATATGATTGCCCCGAACAGGCGTAATAAATGAAGTAAATCTATGGCTTGGTTTCCTCACGTGAGTATCATGTGATCTGCATGACTTCTCCACGTGATAGTCATGTGATTTGGACACTGTTTTCACGTGCATATCATGTGATTTGCAAGGATTTTCCACGTGACAATCATGTGATTTGGACAACATTTGTGGTTGGGTTATAGATCGCCCTGGGTGTGGTGTAACTTACCTCCGAGGTGTAAGTGTCCAGGTGTCTTCCGCGAAAAGGTGTAAGGTGTCTAGGTGTCCTCACCCGCACACCATTTGAGGTGTCACCCGAACACCAATTTGGGTGTCGCGAAAGGTGTCCTTTTTTGCCCACTACACAATTACACACAATATGAGCACAAGCAATGTGGTACACACCATATAGTTGAGAGAGAAGATCGAGCTTCCAATTTGTAGTGTGTCCACCAGAAAACACCATAAGACCAAGAAGTATCACACAACTGTCCACATGAAAGTGTATGTGGGGTATCTGGCGGGTAGTTGTGTTAGTACATAGAAGTTGATCTGATCCAAGTGTGCTGAGTGAAGAAGTGGTGGGTAAGATCTTTGGAAAAGTGGGAATCTCCACCCCTATTTATACTTTTCCTGGTGGCGCGGCGTCGACGCGTTGCCGTGTTGTTTGTTTGTTTGTTTGTTTGTTGTTGTTTTGGTGAGACGCATTCCGACGCGTTTACCACCCCCTTCCAGGACGCACCCGCGCTACAACTAGGGGTGGCTGGCTACAACTAGACCAATGAGCTTAGTTCCGCTACTATCCGAGTTGAGATCGCCGATCTTTAATTGAGCCCCAAACTTGCGCCATATTGGATCAAAGAAAGACCGCGTATGTAGGCCAGCCAGCCACCCAATAGACTCTCACTTGTTCTCAAGCACATGCACACTGCGAACAATGAGGTTTTACCCAGTATGTCTGTTTGCCACCACCAGAACTATTGAGTGTAGATATACTTGAAGATAGTGTTTTGAACTCTGAAGTGTATCATTATCGTTAATAGCACCCCCCTCATAAACATCTAGGAGCTGTTTTTCCCCCAGCTTCAACGCGTACTTACATCCATTTCAAAGCGTAGTTCTCAATATAGAGCTTATATCCTAGCTAGTATACTACTTATAGGTTCTAGAAGTGCTTTGAGATACTTTAGGAAAGAGACTGTGGTATGTGTCTCTGAGGCCTCCCACTTTTGACGTTGTTCAATGTATAACGGTCGGCCTCTCGCGTTTGTCTATGATCTCCTCTGTCAATCATATTTATCTTAAGAAAGCGCTAGGTCAATCATATCTATCTTAAAAAAGCACTAAGATATATGTGTCTATGAGAGACATCCTTGAGTCATAACTTTCATCAGCGTTGTGTTTGTGTAGTCCTCCACTCTTCTTAACCAAGTAATGCATTGGAGGTATCCACTAAAGTACAGGTTTGCAGCGACATCTGGTTCGTATGAGTGAAGATCCAGAAGCTTGGAGCCAACAGTCCATTGATAGGACTCTGTGTCACAGGAGTTCCATAGCTATCGAGCAATTGGAGTTTACCCCAGCAGTTTGGTGAAAAGGAACAGAGAGCTGCTCTTGACATTAGTCTCCAGCCGATGCGAGCACTCGAGAGGGCATAGGTATAAGGTATCGTCCACGTGGTGTCTTCTTCTCTCCTGTTCAGGGATATCACCGGAATGAACCTCTGGATCATAGCTTGGTAACGAAGAGATTAAGGTTGTATATCAACACATGAGACATCACCACCATCATCGAAAACAGGATCTGAACGGGGTCAACCATAGGGTTCATGCCGGACATAGATGCCAACTTTGGAGCCTAATAACTCAAAATCTGTACGTAAGTTGGAATCCACATTCCTGGATTATTCTTCAACCACTAGGAGGAAGCTACTAGATCAATTACATAAAGTTCTGTAGTTTGTTTCATGAGTTAATTGCACTTACAGCAAAGTCCGGACACGTCTACCACATCAGGGAATTTTCGCGCCTGATGACTAAGCAGAATAACCCATTTTACCAATTTAAGTGGTATTTCCGTTATTCTAAGAACTTTTAGCCACGATATTTGACATCCACGTATCTTAGTCTCCCTTTTTATCAAAACTCCCAAAACTTTAAATGCGCCAGTCCTGAGAAAACTTCCTTCAATTAGTATATTTAAGTCTGGCTGCTAGATGTTGGATCAAGTGTCCGGGTGTTCGCGAAAATCTGAGCGTTTGAGGTCCGGGTTTAAACAACGTCGAGCCGCGGAGATCTCCGGCTTACATCAGCAATTATTGGTGGCATTGATATAAAGGTGTTCCCGGGTGGTTAATACACTGGTATATAACTTTAGTGATCTTTTTTGACCAGTACAATCTGCTGAAGCTTTCAAAATCAAATTTCATCCACTTTCGAGCAACTTCAAAATTTTCAAAATTGTAAAAAATCAGTATATCTACATTTGGTCAACACAGATATATATCTTCACTATATTTTCTGGTAGAACGATGTTTTTTTGAACAATTCCAAAAACCTTCAGATTTCTTCAGATAAAAAATACTAACAGTAACTTTAGGCATTGATAAGTCTAAGTACAACGTACAAAAAATCCTGGATTAGTGGTTGTTGAGTAACTGATTTTTGAAGTTGTGTATGTCACGTGACAATGATCTCATTAAACTGGAGAATAGCATCCTACTCTCCCAAACCGGGGTGATTTTCACTTAAAGTATTTTTAGAAGGATGCCATTTACTCTATGACTCTTTTTTCATAACTTTACACTTATATGTGTGTGGTGTCCGGGTGTGGTGTGGTGTCCGGGTGTGGTGTCCGGGTGTGGTGTCCGGGTGTGGTGTCCGGGTGTGGTGTCCGGGTGTGGTGTCCGGGTGTGGTGTCCGGGTGTGGTGTCCG
>JAKTVK010000222.1:20660-48486 GCA_030557155.1 Petasospora amylophila | reverse complement strand
ACTTGGTTTCAAGGCCCTTACAGAAGATATCGGCGTCTTCAACGGAGATACCAATTCTACCAGTGAACAAGCTAATCAGAAGCCAGTGGCAACAGCACAAAACACGCTTTCCTTCGAGCGAATTCCGCTGTCTTTCCAACTGTTGCGATGATTTCGCTGTGCGCGCATTTCGCTGGCGTCCGGACGTCATTTTTGCTGCGCGTTTTGTGCTGATGGAGGTGTATATAAAGGACCCTTTCGCCCTTCTTTTCCTTCCATCTCCTCTCATCAAACAAACCAACAAACCAACAAACAAACAAACAAACAACAACAACAACAACAATGTCCTGTATCTGTGCCAACCCTTCTGCTCCATGCTGCTGCGGCTCCTCTTGCACCTGCGAGAAGTGCAAGTGTGCCCCAGCTAAGACTTGCAAGTGCACCGGCACCTGTTCTTGTGGCTCTGAGTGCAAATGCGCTCCAGATGCCTGCACTTGTGCCAAGTGATTCTCCCAAACGTCATGCTTTGTTATATGATCTCATGGGTGTTGAAACACCCCGGTATGTTTTTGCAGCGGTCTCTTTGGCATTGACCGCACGGTTTTCTTCAATTTAATGGTTTTCTCTTATGAATAGTCGGTGTAGTCTTTTGCCTTCTCTGGTGTTCTCTACAAACATAATTACTTATAAAACTGTAGTATTCTTTAAATAATTATTAACAGATGCATGCTTTTTTTTCACAAAGTATCCATGGGATAGCTAGCTGAACTCGTTGTAGCAACCATTTTCGGTCTCATACGGTGGTCTCCAGTCACCATATCACAAACCGGAAGCAATAGCAGTCATTAGCAAAGTTCAGAATTCCCAAGAGTACCTTTAAAGACAAAATTGAAAGAAAAATATAGAAAGAAAAATCAGGGGGAAAAAGTTGAATCATCAAACACATTAGAAGTCAACACCGATGACCATGGCCAACAAAGCCATTCTGACGAACAAACCGTATCTCATCTGTCTGAAGTAAGCAGCTCTTTGGTCAAAGTCAACCTCCTCACGGATCTCATTAACGCGTGGAAGTGGATGCATGACACACATGTGTTGCTTAGCATATGACAAGATCTTGTTATCAACAATGTAAGTGTCTTTAAGTCTCTCGTAGTCTGCTTGGTTGGCAAATCTCTCCTGTTGAACTCTGGTACAGTACAACACATCAGACTTGGCAATAACGTCCTTAGACAACTCCTCACTCTCAGATGCAAGCATATCGTTATCGATCAACATCTGGCGAATACCTTCAGGCAGTCTCAACTCCTTAGGAGAAACCAAGTTGATACGAACCTGGTACTGTCTCAACAAATGACAAAGGGAGTGAACTGGACGACCATACTTCAAGTCACCCATGAATGTAACGGTGATACCATTAACAGTACCAAGTTCCTCACGAATGGTGAACAAGTCCAAGAAAGCCTGGGTTGGGTGCTCACGAGAACCGTTACCACCGTTCAAGATTGGAACAGGAGAGAACTTAGCAGCAATCTCAGCGGATGACTCCTCTGGGTGACGCAAGGCAATAGCATCAGAGTAAGAAGCCAAAGTTCTAATGGTGTCTTGCAATGTCTCACCCTTCTTAACAGAAGAAGAAGAGGCAGCAACGGCAATGGTTCTACCACCAAGTCTCTGCATAGCAGCATCGAAAGAAGACGCGGTACGAGTAGATGGCTCGTAGAACATAGTTGTCAACAAACGACCTTGCAACAAGTCCATAACACCTTGTCTCTCAACGGACAATCTCATCTCTTGGGCAACAGTGAACAAAGCGTGCAAATCGGAACGACCAAACTGGTTAACAGACAAAACGTGACGACGCAAGAATGGGTTGTTACTGCGGATGTAAGAGGCAATGGCACCTGGTGGGGACAACTCTCTTGGTGGACGAGAAGAAACCAACTCGGTACCCTTGACACCGTTCTTCTCAGATGGAGAAGAAACCTCATCAACAAAGTGTGGACGAGCAACATCGGCAGAGAAGGAGAATCTGGCTCTCTTGGTGATCTGTGGGGAAGCAAGCATTGGCTCGTTAAACACTGGAGTACCAGCAACAACGGAACCACCTCTCTTCTTGAAAGAGGAGTTATCAATACCAAGAGCCTGAGCAACAACCAAAGTGCTGTCCAAACAAACCGTCTGACCATAGAACTGGACACGTTCAACACCACCCTTCAAAGTACCCTCGAATGGAGAGTAAACAGAAGAAGCATGCAAAGTAGCCAACTCACGGTCCATGTCAATCTCAATGACAGAATCCTGATCTGGCAAGTTGAAGATCTCAATTGGATTGTCGTGCAAACGCTTGACAATGTCATCAACAGTCAAACGGCCATCGTTAACGGCAGTGAACAACAATGGCAAAGCATCGTTGATACCAAGACCAGCAGTAGCTGGCTTGCCCAAAAAGTCAGAGAGCAATGTTGGGATAGCACCAATAGAGAAGGCATCAACAATGTCAATGTTGGCCCAGATAGCATCCTGGTCCTCCTTGGTTGGCAAGAACTTAGCACCTGGGTACTCGTTCTGAGACAAGAACAAAGAGTAGATAGAAACATCGAATGTGACCAAAGAAGATTTCTCCTTAACCAACTTGATGATGTCCAAGTCAATCTTGGAATTGACACCGGTGACATGGATAGAGTGGTTACTCAAAGTAGCCAACAACAACAAAGAGGCCAAATCAGTGGACTTAGCATCAGTGATGATTGGCTTGTTCGAAGGCCATGAAGTCATCTGTGGTGAGACATCAGAGACCTGGGATTTCACATATTCGTTGAATGGCAAGTACAAAGAACCAACCTTGTTGGCAACCTGAGAAACCTGGTTCTCGTTACCAGCAGTAGCAGCAATGGACAAACTGTAATCGGTGAAACCGTTGTCAGAGAACTTGGAAGCAGCCTCGTTCAAAGTCTTGACGTTGTTGATAACAGTACCATCAGCAGTAACTGGCAAGATCTGGTTGTAAGTGAAACCGTTAACCAAGGACAATCTGGTAACATCCTCAAAGTCCTGAGCAGAAGTAGTTGGAAGCAAAGAAGAGATGTTGACAAGACCTGGGATAGAAACAGTTCTGTGAGAAGTCTGGGCATCTCTGTTAGAGATGTCCAAACTGACGTTTCTGGACAAAGCCTCAATCAACAACTTAGCACACTTGACGTTGGTGACCAATGGAACAGCATAGTCAACAGCCATACGACGGGTTCTGTAACCCTTGGAAACATAGTTAGCAGGACGACGGAATCTGTTGCTGGATGGCAAGTTGATGTACAAGTCAATCAAGTTGTTAGCCAAGTGCTGAGTCAAAGAGTACTCGCTCTTCTGGTCGTCTTCCTCGTTCAAGATCTCCAAGTACTTAACTGGGACACCGTGCTCCTGAATGAAATCAGCGGTACCGGAGGTGGCGAACAAGTTGTAACCCATCTCGTGTAACTTCTTAACGGATGGAAGCAACTCTTGCTTCTCCTTGAAAGAACCAATAGAAAGCAAGATGTTCTTCTTTGGCAAGTGGAAACCGGTAGAGATCAAAGACTTGACATAAGCCTCGTATTTGTTGTGACCGAAAGTGGCAACCTCACCAGTAGAGGCCATCTCAACACCGAGAATTGGATCAGCACCGGACAAACGAGAGAACGAGAACTGAGGAACCTTAACAGCACAGTAGTCTTCTGGCAAGTCCTGGACTGGGTATGGCTCAACTGGGAGACCCATGATAGCCTTAGTAGCCATCTCAATCATGTTGGTACCAACAACCTTGGAAATGAATGGGAAAGAACGAGAAGCACGAACGTTACACTCAATGACCTTGATCTCATTGTTTTTGGCAATGAACTGAATGTTGTATGGACCAGTGATGTCCAAAGCCTTACCAATCTTAGCAGTAGCAACAACGATACGCTTGACGGTCTCTGGGTCCAAGTCCTGTGGTGGGACGATCAAAGTAGCGTCACCAGAGTGAACACCAGCGTTCTCAACGTGCTCAGAGACAACATGCATGATCAATTCACCGTCCTTGGCAACAGCATCCATCTCAATCTCCTTAGCTTCCTCAATGTACTTGGTGATAACAACTGGGTAATCACGAGAAACCTCAACAGCCTGGGCCAAGTAAGAAGCCAAGTCATCCTTAGAGTAGACAGTGTTCATGGCAGCACCAGACAAAACGTAAGATGGACGAACAAGAACTGGGTAACCAACAGCAGCGGCGAAGCCCTCAGCCTCATCAATGGAGGTTAATTCCTTCCAAGCTGGCTGATCAACCTCAATCTTGTCCAACATACGAGAGAACTTGTAACGATTCTCGGCGGAGTCAATCATCTCTGGAGAAGTACCAAGAATCTTAACACCGTTTCTGTGCAATGGCAAAGCAATGTTGTTGGAGGTTTGACCACCCATGGAGATGACAACACCGGAAGACTGCTCCAACTCGTAGATATCCAAGATACGCTCCAAGTTGATGGTCTCGAAGTACAATCTGTCAGCCTCATCATAATCGGTGGACACAGTTTCTGGGTTGTAGTTGATCATGATGGTCTTGATACCAGAAGCACGAAGAGTTCTGACAGCGGTAACAGCACACCAATCGAACTCGACGGAAGAACCAATACGGTAAACACCGGAACCGAGAACCATCACACCATGGTCATCGAACTCAACATCACTGGAGTCAGCATTGTAGGTGATGTACAAGTAGTTTGTGTAAGCTGGGAACTCAGCCGCGACAGTATCGATCTGCTTAACAAATGGAATGACACCAAACTCCTTTCTGAGTCTTCTGATGGCAACCTCGTTGGAACCAACAAATTTGGCAATCTGTCTGTCCTCAAATCCAAGCTGTTTAGCCTCACGAACGATAAGTGGAGTCAACTTCTCCTTAGTACCGAAGGACTCCAAATTCTTACCGAATTTGATAAGACCGTCCAACTTGTTCAAGAACCACTTGTCAATGTTGGTCAACTTCCAGACCTTGTCAACAGAGTAACCGGAGTACAAAGCATTGGCAATAGCGAAGAGACGCTGATCAGAAGGAGTCTGCAACTCAGCGTCGATATCGATGGACATGAGGGCCTCAGTCTGGTTGAAACCCAAGTTCTGGTAGTCAACGGAACGGATGGCCTTCTGGATGGCTTCCTCAAAAGTACGACCGATAGACATGACCTCACCAACAGACTTCATGGAAGAAGACAACAAAGTGGAAACTCTGGTAAACTTCTTCAAATCCCATCTTGGAATCTTAACAACAACGTAATCCAAGGACGGCTCGAAACAAGCACAAGTAACCTTGGTGACAGAGTTCTTGACCTCGTTCAATGGAATGTTCAAACCCAACTTAGCAGCAATGAAAGCCAATGGGTAACCAGTGGCCTTGGAAGCCAAAGCAGAAGAACGAGATAAACGGGCGTTCACCTCAATGATGCAGTACTCCTTAGAGAATGGGTTAAGAGCATACTGAATGTTACACTCACCAACAACACCCAAGTGTCTGATGACGTTGACAGCGGTAGTTCTCAACATGTTGTAATCCTCATCGGACAAAGTCTGGGATGGAGCAACAACAATAGAGTCACCAGTGTGGATACCAAGTGGGTCAAAGTTCTCCATGTTACACACTGTGATACAGTTATCAAAGGCATCACGGACAACCTCGTACTCGATTTCCTTCCAACCCTTCATGGATCTCTCAACGAGAACCTGTGGAGAAGCAGCAAAGGCCTTGTTACACAAGTCAATCAACTCCTCCTCGTTGTCAGCGAAACCGGAACCAAGACCACCAAGGGCGTAAGCAGCACGGACGATAACTGGGAAACCGATGTCCTTGACAGCAGCAAGAGCCTCCTCAACAGACGAAGCAGAGTGAGACTTAGCACATTTCTCACCAATCTCTTCCATGGCCTTGGCGAACAAGTCACGGTCCTCGGTGGTGATGACAGTGTCAATCTGAGTACCCAAGACCTTAACACCAAGAGACTCAAACTCGTCCTTCATCTCGATACCAACGGACAAAGCAGTCTGACCACCGAAAGTAACATAGATGGCATCTGGCTTCTCGTGCTTAATAACCTTTCTGACAAACTCAGCGGTAACTGGCAAGAAGTAGACCTTGTCGGCCAAACCCTTAGAGGTCTGGATAGTAGCAATGTTTGGGTTAATCAAGATGGTGTAGATACCTTCCTCCTTCAAGGCCTTGATAGCCTGAGAACCGGAGTAATCGAACTCACCGGCCTGACCAATGGACAAACCACCAGAACCAAGGATCAAAACCTTCTTTGGGTGGACTCTTGGGTGGGCGGCCAAGTTGTCCTCGAGCTTACCACCTGGGAACTCAACAGCCTTCAAGGTCTTAGTGGTCTTGTGCTCCAAGACAGACTTGATGAAGACATCGAACAAGAACTCAGTGTCTCTTGGACCTGGAGTAGATTCTGGGTGGAATTGAACAGAGAAGTATGGCAATTCGGAGTGGTAGATACCTTCGTTGGAGCCATCGTTGGCGTTAACGAACAACTCCTTCCAACCATCCTGCAAAGTAGTAGTGTCGACAGCGAAACCGTGGTTCTGAGAAGTGATGTAACAACGACCAGAGATGGTGGAGGTACATGGGATGTTGTGACCTCTATTACCGAATTTGAGCTTGATGGTAGAAGCACCGGTGGCTCTGGCAAGCAACTGGTGACCAAGACAAATACCAAAGATTGGTGTCTTCTTAGAAGCAACGATCTTAGTCAATTGCTCAACAACATTGTCCATAACCTGTGGGTCACCAGGACCGTTAGAGATGAACAAACCATCGTATTCCTCGGACAGCAAGTCGTGGTCCCATGGAACAACCTTCAACTCGACACCACGTCTAACGAAACAACGGATCTGGTTGTACTTCATACCGACATCAACGGCAACGATTCTCAAAGTCTTACCGTCTGGACCCTTAACAGCGGTCTCAGCAGATGGGGTGTAAAGAACTGGCTTTGAGGTGGAGACCTTAGCGACCAAGTTTCTGACGTTTGGATCATCCCACTCTGGAATCTCGAAGTGAGCCTTCCAGTTTTCAGAGGCGGCCTCTTCAACGGAGCACTTGTCGGACTGGACAGCAATACGACCAAGCATGGAACCGGACTCTCTCAAATGCTTAGTGAGAGCTCTGGTGTCAACACCGTAGACGGCTGGGATGTTCTGTTCCTTCAACCACTCACCAAGGGAGGACTTGGCCAAGAAGTGGGAGAACTCTTCAGTGTAGTGAGCAACAACCAAACCGGCAATGTGGATTCTGTTGGACTCGAAGTATTTTGGCAACTGTGGGACATCATCGTCCTTAAGCTCACGGTCTGGAACACCGTAGTTACCAACCAATGGGTAGGTAATGACCAAGATCTGACCTTCGTAAGAAGGATCGGTAATGGCCTCTGGGTAACCAACCATACCGGTCTGGAAAACAAGTTCACCGGCAGCTGGGGTCTCGGCACCGAAGGAGTAACCTTCCAAGACGGTACCATCCTTCATCTCCAAGGCCATCAAGCGGTTGCCTGTGGATTCCATTGGAGGAGAGATTGGGGCAGATGGGGTAGTGATAGCAGCCATTTTAAATTAGGGAAACTGGATAAGAGAACAGTAGCTCGGAGCTTCAAAGTAATGTTAGTAATCTGGTTTCAAACTGAAAGGGGTCGTCCTATGTTTACTACATGAAGAAATGGACAAAGTCCGGAAAGAAAAGGTGCTTCTGAGAAGTCATTAGATTGAAAATACGTAAAACAGAAAGGCTACAGACACTGTTAAGCAGTGGAACCAAACACAAGTCAGTGATCTGGGCACCGTACTTGGAATCACTCCTGGCAGGCCTTCGGCTCACCATCGGTGGACCAAGAGGGATGTACCTGGAAAAGGTAGACTGTGAATGAGCACTGAGCATCAGCATCTTTCGCCAGTCTGGGTTAGTGTTAATCTTCTCTTCATTCTCATACTTGCACCCTTCAAAAAGTTTCTCCATGTAGAACGTGACCAAACAGGACCCCCGGTAGATGAAGCAATGACGTACCAATAAGCGATTCAAAAAACTTGTTTCAAAGGAAATAGACAGTTGAAAAAATCTGAAAGGGGATAGGATCCGTTAAAAAAGCTGGAGACTGGGCGGATCTTGATTCTCTTTTAAGATGTTCTTTTAACTGCTTTCTGGAACAAAAGCTGGGTAGTTTTGGAGACTGAAAAGGGAGGGGGATGCTTTTAGCGAGTTGCTTATTGGGGCGGCAGAGTCTTCTTGGTTCCCTATGGCACACTGATCCACTGAGGCACTCGAAGAGGGCTTTCTGAGAAGAAGGAAGAGAGAGAGAGAGAAAGAAAGAGAGAGGAAGAAGGTGTCTCCATCGCGGGAAGAGATGAAAATTTGTACCAAAATTTTTTTATAGTCGTGCTGCAAAGTGGCGCGAAAAGAAATTTTAATAAACCAATTTACGCGCCTTTTTTCGCCAGTCACTCGGGGTAAGTCCCAGCGTCATTCTGAAGTCTTAAAATAGATTTTTGGGTATTTTGAGGCCACTGTATGGAGTCTGGCTACACAAATCATAGATCTATCAAGTTTTCAGTTTCATGATATCCTCTTTATGGCCTTTTAAAACAGAATTTCCAGGTTGAAACCTCGGTCTTTGCGAAAACGCGTCACTCTTGCCCCCCGGTGAAGTCAGCAAAGTTGCAGCGCCATTTCCCGAAACCGTCCGAATGCGGCAACCCGTGTCGCTTAAGGCCATCTCCGCAGCCTAGAAAAGCTTGTCAAAAGGCTGGTCAATCAGCGCAATTTTTTTTAGTTTTAGGGCACGGAGAGAGAAAATTGTATTCTCTATGTGGGTGCATCTATAGTGTCGATGACGTACGCATATTACACGCCATATTTGCAGGGAAAAGCCATTGAGCCAAGTACATCCGTTTGCAAACACCATTAATCCTTGACAGAATGGTTTCAAGTTGGGCTAGAATTTCTTGCCTCCATCATCAAACGTGTTCGCGGAATATATAAAAAAAAAATTCGCGAAGCGCGCGATGCCATACGGACTCTCGGAGCTTTTGGAATATCAACAAAGTGTGGAATTGAAGAGAAACACGGGCCCTTAGCTGAAATTTCACCGCCAAATAACATCTGTTGCCCACTCCAGGCTCCCCAGCCGGCTGCACGCATCACTCCGTCTCTGACCCGCTAGCCGCCTCAGAGGAACAGCCTCTCCGCGGTGCAATCCTTGTCTCCGCTTGACAGGTGCTCAGCACATCGTGCTCTGTTACTACGTCACATTCAGCACACACACACACACACACACATTCCCCTATTCTAGGCTCACAAAATAAGATCTCGGACACTCACTCACATATACTTGGGCTATTGATATCCATTAAACACATCCATAATGACTCTGTTTAGCCGGCTTAAAAAGTCTAACACCGAGGAGGAATCGTTACCGTCACGAGTACCCATCTACCGTACACGATCTTTGGCTCCATTCCAGATAAAGAAGTCCATTGGCTGGAAGATACGTGATGCGCTTGGATATACCGAACGGAAGCTTGGGCCGTATCTCAAGAGAATCTTCCCCAACTTCATCGCAGTACACTACGGTTACATTGTTGGAATGACAATTATAGCATCGATTATCATGTATCCTATCAAAAACAACAGATACATCGATATTCTCTTCCTCTCCTCGTGTGCCTCGACTCAGGCGGGCCTGAACACAGTCAACGTCAACGATCTGGCTCTGTATCAGCAGATAACCATCTACGTTGTGGCCACTTTAACAACACCAATTTTCATCCATGGATCACTATGTTTCCTTCGACTTTACTGGTTTGAACGTCATTTCGATGATATCAGGGAGAAGTCCAAGTTAAACTTCAAAATGAGACGTACCGCCACACTGGCAGCAAGAACACAGTCCATGGAAAGACAAAGGACAATGGACTCCCAGCGTTCCAAGCGACGTCAAGGGAACACATCTCAACCGATAACTAGTCATCCAGTTGAAACAACTAGTACAGCTACCACCAAAGAATCTCCTGAGTCAAAGACCACAGAATCTAACTCTTCCTCGGAGGTTTCACTACCCCCACAACTCCCACCAGCGGATTTCACTCAGTCTAATGCTGACCTGTATCACGCTCAAAATGGTCTTCAACACATGTCTGAACCATCATCCGAGGATGAAGAAGCTGCCCTTCCACCACAAAGTCGAACCATCAAGTTCATTAATGACGAACAACCAACCACTTCACCAAAAGAAACTGACACTTCAACATCAAACATTACATTCGGTCAACTTCCAAAACCAGAAAGAGATGAAGCCGATCCAAAGGATGTGTACAGATCTCTTGCTATGATGCGTGACAAGCAAGCTCAACAGCGTTATGACTCTGGAGAGAACGAAGGTCCTGCCTTCATTGTCCGTGGTCCTGCTGAAAGGGACTCACCATCGAGAAGAAACTCATCGTTGCATTTCGATCTAGCAAAGCCAAGAAGGCCGATCCACAATAGAAAAAGGTCAGGAATGAGAAGAAGTTTCCTTTTGCATAGATCTAATGCTATGGATATCGAAGAAGAAAATTTTGGAAACTTGGATGAAGAGCTTGCTGATAACATCGTTCCTGAGGACGGTGAAGAAGAAGATGAGGATGATGAAAATGTCTTGGAGAGGGCACAATCCCATTTGGCTCTTCCATCTCAAGACCAGAGTGGTGGTGTCAAGTTCACAAAGAGATCTAACACTCTTGATGTTCCATCAAAGAAAGGATTGGGCTTTGGTATAAGTCCAACGTTTGACAAGTTTGCCAGAAAGAAAATCAAACCACCAAAAGTTTTGAGAAGAAGATTATCCTCTAGTGCAATTGATGATGAGTCTGAAGAAACTGACACGGATGATGAGTCTGATGGAGATGACCATACTTTGGGAAGACAAATGTCTGCTGGTTATCTGTCTTGGGTTCCAACAGTTGGAAGAAACTCCACGTTTGTTAACTTGTCTGATCGTCAGAAAGAAGAACTCGGTGGTGTTGAATATAGAGCCATCAAGTTGTTGGCAAAAATTCTGTTGATCTACTACATTGGCTTCCATATCATTGGATTCACGTTCCTGTTGCCTTGGATTTTCAAGACCAAAAGATATCAAGCCGTTGTCAAGGACAGTGGTGTCACTTTGACTTGGTGGGGCTTCTTCACTGCCATGTCCAGCTTTAACGATTTGGGTTTCACTTTAACTCCCGACAGTATGATCTCATTCAGGGACTCTCCTTATGCTCTGCTTGTTACAGCAGTGCTAATTGTCATCGGTAACACTGGTTTCCCAATTCTGTTGAGATTCATCATTTGGTGTTTGTTCAAGTGCTCCAAGGAGCTCTCTCTGTTCCAAGAATCCCTTGGTTTCCTTCTTGATCACCCACGTCGTTGTTTTACTCTGTTATTCCCATCTGCTCCAACTTGGTGGTTGTTCTTCATTCTTCTAGCCATGAATATTGTTGATTTGGTTCTCTTCATCATCCTTGATTTGAACGCTACTGTTGTTAAAGATCTTAGCGCTGGCTATAAAGTTCTTGATGGTTTCTTCCAAGCTGTGAGTACTAGAACTGCAGGTTTCGCCACCGTTGATCTCTCCAAGTTGCATCCTGCTGTTCAGGTGTCTTACATGGTGATGATGTATATCTCCGTCATGCCATTGGCCATCTCCATTAGAAGAACCAATGTTTATGAAGAGCAATCCCTTGGTGTCTACATGGGTAAGACCAATACCGAGTCTGAAGATGACCACCAAAAACCAACGTCTTTCATCGGTGCGCACTTGAGAAAGCAGTTGTCTTTCGATTTATGGTTTGTCTTCTTGGGTTTATTTATCATTTGTATTGCTGAAGGTGATCGTATCAAGGATGAATCAGAGCCATCATTTGGTGTTTTCCAAGTCATGTTTGAAGTTGTTTCCGCGTATGGTACTGTGGGTCTATCTCTTGGTTATCCGAACACGAATCCATCATTCTCTGGTGAATTCACCACTCTGTCAAAGCTTGTGATCATTGCTATGATGATCAGAGGTCGTCACAGAGGTCTGCCATATTCTCTTGATCGTGCCATCATGTTGCCTTCTGCCAAAATGGATCAGAGAGATCATTATCAAGATCTACATGCTGGTCACAATCTCCGTCGCGCAGAGACTATTGGAAGCGTCAATGATCCTGTCATTGAATTTTTCAAGAGTGCTGCTCCGAAGGTTATCAGACAACATATGAAGAGACCATCATTCTTTTCCGCTAAGTCTGATGGTCTAAGCAGCACGAGATCTCACAGACGTAATATGAGTGTTGTCAGTGGTAATTCCACTCGCTTGCCTACTCATCAAGAAGATTATGATGCCGAGGAAGTTGGTGATTACTTCTCCCATAGAAGAGACTCCAAAGATTACGCTTTCAGAGATGTTCACTTCAACCATACAAGTCCGAACCAAGCTGCTACTACTACCCGCGATCATCCTGATGATAATGCTGCTGGTCCTACTGAGATGTTTGAGATGCAAAATCTGAGTGGTGTTGACGGTAACCCTGTTCATGTCGCAGATGCTGATGTCCACGCTGAAGCTTTGGCTATGGGCACCAGAAGAAACTCTATTCAGTCCATATGATGTTGATTTCCTTGTTTTTTGTTATCATTTCTAGTGTGTTATGTTTTTTTGGGTTTTTTTAAGTATTGTTGTGTTTTGTTATAGATTATCATGTTTGGAGAATTGCAATATAACCGCGTCTACGTCGACTTTATCCAGCTGTAGGAATATCTGTACTACAAAGTACTTTCATGCATTAGTTTATATGTTCTTTTGGGGCCAAAACGTGAGCACCAACTTCTTGTAACCAAGATAGTTCAATAACACTCACATTACGAGCGTAACCTTTCGTCGTGTAGACGTAGTCGTTGTACATGATGGCATCAACCTTCTTACCGAACACAAGAGAGGATGGGTGGATAGAGATCAGTTGACCGGATGTGGTAGTTCTGTAGGATCTGTCTGGCATACCGATAGCAGTGTTCGATACGTATCCTGACAGGAAGGCTTTCAAGACAGATGGAATATCCAACGGTGTAGTACCCTCCTCCTCCTCGTCCTCGTCGAACAGATGTTTATCCTTTGTGAGGGAGATCATGTACTGTCTGATTTGGTTTCTAACCCTGATAACGTTCTTGAATCCTCTGTAAGACAATGCAAGTTCTTTACACCACTGCTTTCTTTCCTGTGAGTTATCGAATTGAACATAGAAGTCCAAAAGCTCCTTGAGCATCAACAAATCACCATACTTGGTACCCAAAACGCACAAACTTGCTCTTTTTTCGTTGACTTCATCACGCTGTTCGGCCTGTGGGTTTAAAATTAAGTTATCAACTGAGATACAAGAGACAATGTCAACAGCAGCACTCAAACAACCGGACTTATAAGCGGTCAGAAGAATAGCGGATAACTGTGGTTCCAATGGAAGGATCGCCATTTGAATACCCAGTTCTGTGATATTGCCTTGGTCGTCAAGTGCTTTCAAGTGGTACAGTTGTGTCAATGCTGAAATCAATGCATCTTGGCCTGGGTTCTCCAACCATGACCAATTGAGAATATCTTCAACACCAGCTCTTTTCAGCATCAGTACAGGGGATGTAACGTTTGATCTCGAGATCTCTGGCTCTGTCTGCAAAGGTAACTTGGCAAAATCGTTCTCGGTGTACAATCTGAAAGCCTTTCCTTCCCTCTCACGACCTGCTCTACCTGCTCTCTGTGTGGCAGAAGCTTTTGAAACTGGAGCGGTTAACAATGTTGAAAGGCCCAACTGATGTCTCCAAACCTTAACCTTTCTCAAACCCGAGTCAATGACATATCTGACTCCAGGAACAGTGACAGAAGTTTCAGCGATATTTGTGGCAAGGATAACTTTTCTTCTTCTTGCTTTTAGTGGTACAAAGACCTTTGCCTGGTCAGCTGGTGGTAATGATGCGTAAAGTGGCAGTGGCACAATCAATGGAGCCTCTTTCGGTAATTCTGGAGCTAGTCTCTCGAGCAAACTAACACACTTATCGATCTCTTCCTGACCGGGCAAGAACACCAAGATATCACCAGCCAATTCACCGTTGTTGACCTGGACAATGGCCTTGATGGTGGAATCCACGATATCTTCTGATGGTTTGTCCATATAAAATCTGTCGACCTTATACATACGACCTTCAACGAACAATATCTCGGCATCGTTGTAGAACTTGGAGAATCTCTCTGCATCCAAAGTAGCAGACATGATAATCACTTTCAAATCGTCTCTCTTGGCCAATAGTTCCTTCAAGAACCCCATCAAAAGGTCGGTAAGCACGGTTCTCTCATGCGCTTCATCGATAATCACCGTGGAGTACTGTGGGAGATCTCTATCCATCATGATCTCTCTCAAAAGCATACCATCGGTTAAATACTTGAGCTTTGTGTAATGGTGAGCCTTGTTATCGAATCTGACACTATAACCCACTTTATCACCCAGTGAAGAACCGGCCTCTTCTGAAACTCTCGAAGCCAAGTTGATAGCGGCAACTCGACGTGGTTGTGTCACTGCAATTCCCTTCTTGTTCAAAGGCATAAGAAACTGTGGTATTTGTGTAGATTTACCAGAACCGGTTTCACCAATGAGAATCGTGACTTTATTCTTGGAGATATGGGACATGACTTCATCTTTGGCCTTGTACACTGGGAGAGTCTTCCTCACTTCGAGAAGTTCTTTAGCACGAGACTTGAGCAGTTCCGGGGTGTTGAAGCCATTTGCCCGTGTGTCACGCTCCTCCTCGTCATCACTGAAGAATGTGACTGTCTTTGTCGTTGGCTTTTGAATCTTCTTGGTACTGATCCGCTGCTTCTTAGGGACTGGTTGTGTCTTCTCCTTGCTGACGTTGACAGGTGTCAACGTAACTGCTGTTTTCGTTACCGGTTGAGCGTCTGAGTGGGGCTGTGTCTGTGAGTCGGTAGAACCTTTAGTTTTCCTTCTTTTCTTCTTCTTATGGGATGTGTTCTGTTGAGATGTCTCGGTGTTTGTCTCCTTCTCTCCAAGGATTGGAGCCGGTTGTTCCACCGTTTCTCCAAACTTGACGTGTAGTTTCTGATTTGGATTGGTGGATCCCATGCTGGGCACTGAATAAGCTCTGTTTTTTCGAAAGACTTCTAGTGGTCTTTGAAGAGTACTTGTTTACTTGTGCGATGAGCTCTATAGAGAAAAAATTCGACCGGCTCATAACCGTGACAAAAGCGGTAACCTTCCTGATTGGGACATTTATGAAGACTTAATTTCTTCTTATTGAGCTTTTGATGTTTCTTTAATGTTCAATATATTATTCTGGTGTTTGTGATTTAATTTCACACCTCTTTCAAATTGTTTACTGTTAAATTTGCCTCTTTTTGGACCCCAACATCACCAAATATCTCGTGTTATATTTTCCAGCTACATGAACGTCCGCCAACGGCCAATGCACAGCCTTTTCATTGGCGAAGAGACCTTGTACGCTTATCGCACAATGATCTATTGACCTTACAGATGTATATAAATTCAAAAGTACTATTAAAAGAGCCTATTAATAAGAAACCAAAAACCGCAGCAGGACCAGACAAACGGTTTATGCTGTAGTAGAGAAACAAAATACTGTATACACAAGAGAGAATGATATCCTAAAACTTCACAAAACTAACTGGTGCACACCTGATCAACAGCTCACCAGATTCTCCCTCACCTTCTAACAATGTTTCCTTCTTTCTTTCTTCATGTCTTTTTTGGGGTGGTCTTTTTTTTTTCTTTTCAGTTTGGTGATGACGTGGCTCAACCTCTCTCATGAGCAAATGGCGCATTGGTAGGGTTGTAAATAGAGCAACGTTCAACGCTTACTCCTGCTTGATACCACCGGTACCAGCAGTCTCGGCCTGCTCGATGGACTGCTTGTCGGTCTTGACGTCGTCACCACCGAAACCGGCAAACATGGAGGCGGCCTTGAATGGTCTCTTCAAATCACCGGAGGCTGGCTTGCCAAACAAGTGGATCTGAACAATGTTGGACTCCAAGGCAGACTTGACTGGGGAGATGGACTGCATGACGAGCGGGTTGGTGTACTTCATGTACAAGTGCATGAAACCCATCATGGCGAGGGAGGTGAAGACACCCTTAATGGCCTGCTGAACCTGACCGAGGTCGTACTCCTTAACGGTGGTGACGGTGAGTTGGCCTTCGGTCTCGCCAGCCATGGTGTTTGGTGGGGAGACGAACTTGAGGGTGGTGAGGTCGTTCTTCTTGGCGATGACGTGTCTGACATAAAGGTAGATGGAAAGGGTGATGACGGTGGCGGCGGCGTAGGCGCATCTGACGTAGAACACAATGTCTGGGTTCTCAAAGTCAAGTCTCTTGGAGACCTGCATCATGATGAGCATGATGGCCAAGTTGGAGACAGCTGGGTTCATTCTGGCTTGTTTGGAAGAAAAAAGGGTGCTGGGTGGTGGCCGGTTCTCTAAAGAAGATAACGAAAGGTATAAATGCTCGTCGTCGAACTTTTTCCACTCATCGCGATCTAAAAAAGTCCCCTCGGTGCAGCCCCTCCGCCCACTATTTATCGACTGGAAAAAAAACAAGTGAATAAACACGTCGCTTGTTGAGAAGGGGAAAATGCAACATCCGAGGCTCGGCCCGGCACTCCGGCCATGCTTTAAGTGCTGGGCCTTCTATTATGTTCTAGAAACTAACCCCCCTAATAGCTCGGAAACCCGAGCTTTGCCCGAGCCTTCCGAGGTGTGTGTGTGTGGCCCCGTACCACTTTTATGATCGCGGAATTGGATGTGGCCCCTTACCGATTTCCGCGAATACGAAACCATAACAAAAGCGATTGTTCAGACTGTCAGGAATTCTCTACGTAGCAACCGGCATCAAACTCGCTCAATTGAATTACTATCTGGCGACTAACACAGCTTGATATTGATTGATTAATAAGACAGATAATTTCACCGCAAACACACACACAGATGACCATGGACCAGAGACCGCTCCCCGAGTACACATATCCCGGCGTCGTCAAGTATCTCCAAGAGGAATTCACACGCAACGAGAGAGACCGTATCCAATGGCGCAGTGAGCGTGAGGAGATGAAATTGGCAATTGCAAGACTCACCAGTGAGAACAAAGGTTTGAAAGAGACCAATCAACGGCTCGAAAAACTGCTCCAACAGAGAGATGGTTCGTCAAAAGGCAAGACAACACTTAACAGCAATGGAACAACCGATCTTACTAAGCAGGTCGCCTCCCTCAACATTGAGCCATTGAAGACCGCTAGAGAGCATCTCCGGAGTAGAATGAATGAGGTCGTTCACTTGTTGAAAGGCACAGACTTTGACATGGTTGACACCCTCGAGTTGAAGAAACAACGTGGAGTGCTTGCCCTTGCAGAGAGACGCAAGAAGTTGGAAATGGAGCAAGAGATGACTTCTGCTACCACTGCCTCATCTTCACAGTTGCCAGCGACACCGGAGCCGGACTCTCCAAGTGATTTCTTCAAAAAAACTGACACACCAGATGTTGTCGTTGAGGAATTTCCCTCTAATATTGATGAAGCTGCTGAAGAGACCGATACGGAGACTGTGGTTGGAGAGGATGAAGAGATATCAGCGCCACCCACATCTATCTCTACCAATAACAAGAGCTCTGCTATCTTCACACTCTCTGTTCATCCATCGTCAATCATTGGCTTATCAGTCTTCGGTGACCAACTACTGACTTGCTCCAAAGATGGAGAAATCATGTCGTGGAAACTCCCTGCCCTCATTGCCGATCCAAATAATGTCAGACCAGAACAAAACTTCTTTGACAGTTCCCAGCCGAAGTTCTTGAGATGGATCGATAACACAAAGTTCATCTCTGCAACTGCAAATGACGTCAAGGTTTGGGATGTATCATCACCAGCTAACCCGCGCACCCATTTCACCAATGGGTCCAAAATCAAAGATCTCCAGGCCACAGGGAAGTCAATCATCATTAATGATGCCACGGGACTCATTGTCTACACTCTCTCTGATAAACCTCACGGGAAGCCAAGTTTCGTACGCATTAAAGATGCTGGATCATGTCACAACTTCACCGTCTCGTCAACCAAATTATATGCCTACGTCAACAACTCAGACATCCATGAATACGACATCGACACACTTCGCAACATCAAGACATACACCATAGATTCAATATTCTCTACACCGGTGACCACCATTACAAACAGAGACTCAATCCTCGCATTGGTTTCACCATCACAATGCGTGTTATATGATCTCTCCACTAAGACAAGTTGGCCGATAGAGGCAAAAGGTTCCAGTTTTATCAATTGTCAATTGACTGAAAAGTATTATGTCCTGTTCTACGCTAATGGTAATGTCGAAGTGTACACCAGAGGTGGTGATGTTTTGCAGAAAAAACTCAACCATTATGGTGAGTTAAGTATGGATCCTGTGCTCAGTGAAATGGTTACCGCTGGCGTTGCTGAGATATACCAAGATAAATACGTCATCACCGGTGGTGATGATATGCAGGTTCGTGGTTGGAATCTGTCTTAAGATCTGTTTTTTTAGTGCTACTGCAATATGTACAATCGTTAATGTAAGTCGTCGATATAAATAATTAATCACTGTGAGTCCGGCTTTGTAGGATTGAATTCACGGCCATTACACATGCGGGTCATGGCAAATCTCACCAAGTGAAGATAATCCATCACTGCAGTATTCGGCTCACCGTCTTTCCCAAGTTCCTTCATCTGTTCCACAGCGATCTTCAATCTCTCCTTAAAGTGGTCTCGAAGCGCGTCTGTGTCCACTTTTGGCAGATATGGATTAGCATTATTGTTTCTCATGATTTGCTCCCAGCGAATAAGTCTCGGGTCCCTCTGGTTCTGGTCATTCATGAGTGCTGCAGATGAATCAACAAAGTTCATACCATGAGTATCTTGGAAACTTGGGAACTGTTCCAAGAACCCGGATAAGGAAGTCAGATGATTAGGAGGAGTTGTATTGGTGGACACCGGAGTTGGCAAATGAAGATGGGCAGATGTCGTACCAAGACCAGTATGATAATCAACAGAAATGTCAGATAACTGTGGTTGCTGAGCTTCAATTAGTCTCTTGTTTTGAAGCTCTAGCAATTCTTTTTCCTCCTGTCTGAGCTTCTCCATCTCTTCCCTTTTGGCTTTCAATTCCAGAAGGTACTGCTGATTCTCCCTGAGTTGCATTTGTCGATGCTCCACCATGGCAGCCTCATTGTTTACTAATTCATCGAATTGCCAAGGGACCACTTCTTGCTTTGAAGCTTCATTAGGCATTGACTCGGGACCAAGTGGAGGCACGTATTGAGAAGAGCGAGCACCAGGTTGTGGGTAGATGTTGATGTCTCTTGCAGGCGTCTCTATCAAAACCATTTTATCTTGATGGATACACAAGTTTGGTGAGAAAGTTGCCTTGGTGTTGTAAGCATCAAGAGCCTCATGCAACTCTGGAACCATGTCCGCGTGTGTTGGCACTGGAGCAGACTCACGACTATCTGCTGGGTGAAGTTGGTAAAACACTTGGCCATTTTCAAGACTCCTGTAAGTTAAAACCTTTGCTCTGACCTGTTTCGTTGGCATCTTGTCAACAACAATTCCTTCATAGACAAATCTCGTTGGATAAGTGTTCTCTCTGTCAAGTACCGAGATGGTCATATGAGAAGTCATGTAGTCCGGCATGACTAAGTGTTCGTCCTCAACGACAACTTGGCCACCAGTGGATACAGTCTGGCACCTGAACAAAGCATTTGGATCAATGTGTAAGCACTTCTCAAGCTTGCTCAACACCTTGTGTGCTCCATTGATGTTTCCTGTCCTGGATGTGAAGATTGGTTCATAAGTAACTGCAACAAAGTTGACACCAACTGGGAAAACAAATCTCAAATTACCGGTCCTGTATGATGGTCTTCCTCTTCCATTGATGGAGATGAGCTCTTTCTCAACATGTTTACAGGTTGAGGCCCTGTGTCCTTTGATACAATTGAGACAGGCGAATCTTTCGTTGTAATAGAAGATCATAATCGGTGGTAGTGTGCGTTGATCAACAAACTGTGAGTATGGGGAGAGGAGGTGATGGGTAAGATGATGAGTTCTCAGGAGAAAGCGACCTTTTATAGCAAACTGTGATTAATTTTGCAAGTGAGTTGTTTAAACACCTCAACCACTCAGTTCATGTCGGTGTATTCACGTCTGAGAAGATTCTCAAACCCACAGGTTCTCCGTTGGGAGTTTGTGGTTTATTGAAGACTTGACACAAAATGGGTCAAACTAGATACCGGGGTACTGCAAGATAAGCTATTGTAACTCATAATTAGCTTTGATCTCTCCCATAGATGCTCCTGACATTCCTTAACACAAGATGCTTAGTCTTTCTCGCTGCAAGTCGAGTTGAGTGGTTTGCGACAATCCTTCGTGTATTTGCAAGAACGTGAGAACAAAGATTGACGTTTGTGACAAAACTGGCAATTTCCTCTTTCGGCTATTTCTGATAATTCGCGCTAGGCGGCGGTCGTTGGCGCCAGATCATCATCAACCTGATTCCATGGGAAATTTCATAGGGAACAAGCACTTTTCCACATCCATTTCAACAAGAAGCCAACCGATTTATATCACAGACCATTCAAGTGAATAAATCACCCAGAAGCCTCTACTTTTGTGTGTTTTTTACTTTTTTTTTTGCTTGACGACACTTATACGAAACACCGCCTTTCCTATGCCACCAAGAGTAAGCACCGCTCAGCGCAGACTCCTTAAGGAATACCAACAACTGGTCAAGGACTGTCCTGAAGGAATAGTTGCTGGTCCTGTATCAGAAGAGTGAGTTGATTACTATATTGCTGCACAACGAGCACCTATCGATGCCCAGCGTTGTGCTTGTATCGTGGAACGCCCTTACTAACACCTGGAATCAGCAACTTGTTTGTGTGGGATTGTCTCATAGAAGGCCCAAAAGACACACCATACGAGAACGGTGTGTTTCCTGCAAGACTTACGTTCCCTACTGATTATCCTCTGTCTCCACCAAAACTCGTCTTCACGCCATCCATCTTACATCCTAATATCTATGCCAACGGTGAAGTATGCATATCGATCTTGCACCCTCCAGGTGAAGACCCACATCAATATGAGCGCGCAGAGGAGAGATGGTCCCCGGTACAGAACGTTGAGAAGATCTTGCTAAGTGTGATGAGTATGCTCAGCGAGCCAAATGTGGAAAGTGGTGCCAACATTGATGCTTGTAAGTTGTGGAGAGATAACAGGGACGAATTTGAGAAACAGGTGAGAAATGACGTGCGTAAGAGTCTTGGATTGTGAATAGTATAGAAACGAACGTCTAATGATAAAATGATATCAGATGTAGTTGTCTTGAGAGTTATAGAATCATATACACCACTTCACACATATGATATGTGTAGGGCATGAATTAAAGGTGTATGGACGATGACAGATGTTGAATGAGTAATTCAAGAACACCGACTCGGGATTGTTTTAACAATCTATCATTGCAAAATCTCCTTGAGTTGTAAGTATGGAGGAAACCCCAAAAGTAATATATAAACAGCGTATCAAGTGAATGTAATGGTGTGTCCGTACCGATCGAAGTCTCTGGTCGCGAATTTTGCGGGTCCCCCACAAAAAGTGTTCGGCCCCGATGTTGAACCAAAGACCGTTGGAAAACATTTCCAAATTCGGGGCGATGGCGTGGTTTTCCTAAGAAGTGGTAATTTATAACTTTTATCACCAAATGAAATACTCCGTAGTCTTCACATTACCGGGATGACAAGCTTTAGAAACCCCTCTCCATTTGCACAGTCTGACTGACCTACAAATTCGGGCCCCGGACCGCGAAAAAGCGTCATCTCCAAGCCCATCGTCGTCGACCGTGAAAAAAGACCGTGAAACGTTTCCGAGGAAGATGTCCTGTCCCTCCAAAAACGCTACACACAAACCTATCGCACACGTTGCAACCGGGGTTGAAAATGGCTGAAGAACAAAAGCCTCAGGTTAGTGGTACGTACTTTTCATACCGCCGTTTCTGCCGGGTGTGGAACATTCGCTACAGTGGTTTCCAGAGGGCTCATCGGAAAGGCTTTCAAGGGCTCCAAACTCCATGGCTCCCGCTTGAAATACGGCGCTTCGCTCAATCATGACAGATACTAACAAATTAACTTGCAGACACCGTCGTTGTGACTTTCAAGGTTCCAAACGCCAAGCCACTTGATGTTGAGTTCCTCAAGTTGAACACCATTGCCGATGTTAAGGTGACTCTCGGTTCGATCCCACGTACTCAGCATTTCACCAGTTTTGCTCTCATTTCCCAGGACCAGAACACCTCCGACTTTGATCTCTTGGCGGACTTGCTCTCCAGTACTTCCCAGAAGAAGCTTACTCTTGAGTTGAAGCCAATCGCTTACAATGAGAAATCCCTTCAGGAGCATGTGTTGAAGACCAGATCTATCGCCGGTCTCAATGTCGTTACCGCTGAGTCCTTCGGTACCAACGCCGGTATCTCCCAGATCCACACTTTGGGCTTGGAGCCAATCCCAGAGCAGAAGGAGAAGGAGGCTGACACCACTGAGGATGGTAAGCCAAAGGAGATTGAACTCCCACAGAGAACCAAGGAGGAGAAGGATCGTGTCCTTGCCATCGTTGACCAGTTCTTTGAAAACCTCCCACAGAACTACTACGTTCCAACACCAATCACTACACCATCCATCCGTGGTCTCAGTTACAGTGCTTGGAACCCGGTTCCTCTGTCTCAGAAGTCTAAGGGTCATCTCGCTTACCTCTCTCTCCAGACTTTGGAAGGTGAAACCATCCACATCACTGGTTCTGTTTCCGGTTTCTATGTCAACAAGTCCACAAACTCCAAGTTTGAGCCTGTTCCACGTGATGAGAACAAGTTCATTACCCTCTACGAGTTGATTGCCAAGTACTCCAAGAACTTTGCCTCCCATGTCAAATCCTCTCAGGAGAAATTGAGTGCGCTCGACTCTACCATCTATGCTGAACCACAAACCGCATTCTTGGCTTCTCCATGGATGACCAAGGCCGTCGGCTCCCTTCCTGACTACGGTAAGACCCAACTCGAGGATCACACACAGAGAGACTACAACGAGGAGTACCAGGCTCTTAAGGAACTTCCATCTTCTACTATTCAGACCCGTATTTCACGTGAAAAGCTTTTGGCCAAGGTCTCTTACGAGTTCACTACTGAAGCTACCAAGGGTGCCATCTCCATCTTGAACGGTGGTATCAGTGCCATGAACCCTGATGAGGATTTTGAGAACCAGATTTTCCTTCAAAATGGTATCTTCTACTCCTTTGGTGTTGATCCAAGTGGTGTTTTCGCAGAGAGAGGTGGTAACGCCGCTTGTAGAGCTTCTGCTAACCAGGATCTCCAAGCTGTCAAGTTTTTGAACACCATCGGTACCAAGGGTATTTACACTTTGATGACCACCATTGTTGACTTTGCTGGTAAGAGAGTTGTTTGTCAAACCCCAGTTCCAGGTTTGTTCGCTTCCTCCGAGCCAAAGGAGGTCAAGAATGAAGAGACTGGTGAGATTGAGCTTGTTGACGGTGCTCCTTTGACTTTCATCAACTACGGTTTCAATGAAATGGAGCAGAAGATCGAGTCTGACCCAGAATACGTTTCCGCTTTGGAGGATGTTAGAAAGGCTTTGCATTTCAAGAAGAAGGTAGTTGATGAGAACACAACTCTTGTCACCAACTCAGAGATTAAGGGTATGAGAGGTACTGATAAGAGAAAATACATCATTGATCTTTACAGTGCCACTCCGTTGGATATTGAGTTCATTGAGAAAAACTTTGACCCATCTTCTGAGGACTCTTATCCACACAAGCAAACTGTTGTCCGCTTGGAAGCCGTTCAGGACTGGTGGACTGTCAAGGCTAAGGCTTTGATTGCTGAGGAGGCTAAGAAGCAAGGTATCGATTTGTCTGCTGAAGTCAAGGAGAATGAACAGCTACCGGAAATCACCATTGATGATGAGAAGATCATGTTCTCCGTTGATGCTTTCCAGTCTGAGGGTTCCGAGGATGCCAATGCCCGTGAGTTGTCTCAGTACATCACCAAGGACTTGATCCCAAGATTGATTGATCTCTACACCCAGGCCGGTACCGTTACTCCATTGGACGGTGCCAGTTTGGCTTCCCAGATGCATAAATTCGGTATCAATGTCAGATACTTGGGTGAGATTGCTAAGCAGTTGGAGCAGGCTATTGCTAAAGCCATCGAGGAAGAGAATAAGTTCTTGTCTGAGATTCCAGCTCACAACGCTGAGATGAATGCTAAGGTTGAGGAGAGAACCAAATTCATCAATGAGCAGTATCTGAAGAAGGCTGAAGCCGAACGCGAAGGTAACACTTATGAGATTCAAGAGGCTCCACCACTTGACTTCCAGGACCTGCAGGTGGATGTTATCTCCAAGTCTAAGCAGTTCCAAGCTATCTACAACACCACAATCAACGAGATGATTGCTCGTGCTTCCAAGCATATCTTGAGATCTTACTCCTCCAAGCTTCCATTGGCTTTCGTTCCATCTTTGGTCTCCCACTTCCACAATGTTCTTCTTGGTGCCGCTTTCAACCAGTCCCCAGTTGCTCAAGTTGAGAACGCTGAGCTCTTCCCAGAACTTGATTTGTCTTTCACAAAGTTGACACCACAATCTGTCAGAGCTGCTATCGAGAAGGATGTCAAGCGTTGTTACAGATTCGACTTGCCATCAGACTGGGTTGCCACACTCTCCCCATCTCAGATGCAGAGAGAAATTGCCATCAAGGTTGGTATTCAATGGAACTTGCGTGAGTACTTCTACACCAAGGAATCCTATGAGGCCCACTTGTCTGCTTTGCAAAAGGACAAGAGCAAAAAGAAGAGAACTACCCTCCCTGAACAGATCAACGTTTTCAGTCCAGATGATGTCTCTTTCTACCCACTCATCAAGGACAGCATTCCTCGTGCTACAACTGCTGAGCAGCTCTATGAGACCGGTCGTATTGCTCTTGCTAGTGATGACGAAGAGAAGAAGAATGAGGGCTTGCAGTACATTTCCGAGTCTTTGTCTCTTTATGAGCAGGTTTATGGTGAAGTCCACCCAGAGATTCAGAGAGTGTACTCTAACTTGTCTCAAGTCTACCAGGAGAGCGGTTTGAATGTCCATGCTACTCAGGCTTCCAGAAAAGCTGCCATTCTCGCTGAGAGACTTTATGGTCTTGATGCGCATGACACTTTCGTTGCTTTGTTGAACTTGGCTTACCTGGAATTAGAAAGTGGAAGTCTTGAAAACTCCTTGAAGGTTTATGCCAGAGTTTCTCAGATTTCTGCTGATATTTACGAGAACAAGCACACCTCTGTACCATCTATCCTTCTTACTGTTGCTTCTGGTCTTCAGGAGCAGGGTTACTTCAGAGAAGCCATTGACCTCTGTCACAAGCTTGTCAATTTGAGTGTTGCCACCCATGGTGAGAAGTCCTTCGTTACCGGTCTCATCAAGTACCGTTTGGCTTTCTTGTATGCTTTGTCTGAGAGATACACTGAGTGTCTGAAGCACGTTAGTTCTTCCCATGAGATTCTTGCCAGTGTTGCCTCTGAGAAGGCTAGTGCTACTGTCCAGGCAAAGGACTTGAAGAGCAGAGTCTCACACTGGAAGCAGATGCAGGAAGCCCAGGCTAAGGCCCAGCAGCAGCTCGCTAAGTCCAACCCAACTGCTGATGCTGCTGCTCCACAGAAGAAGTCCAAGAAGCCAATTTTGAACATGGATAACAGTTCTATTGACGATGTTCTGTCCTTTGTCAACGGTGGAGCTTCGAAGAAGAAGGGTAAGAAGAGTAAGAAGTGAACCAAAAGAGCAAAAAAAAAGGTGTTTTGGTATGAGATATGTCGCTTGTAAATAGATCAATCAAACATAAATGTTGTTAGATGCAAATTATTGTGGTATTACTATGATCGACGTTAAAAACAAGTGCAGGATGCATTTTTTTTTTTTAGTTGGCTAATCAGTGCTTGATGACGAGCTTTCTAACAGCTTCAGGCAAGTTGGAAAGATCCTCTTCCTCATCATCATCAAAGGCGTTTGGCTTCTTGAACTTGGCAATCTTCTGTTCGTACTTCAACTGTCTCTTGGCTTCTTCTTCCTGTGCCTTTCTCTCCTCTTCTTCTGGATCCCAGTTGACCCAGATACCGATTCTCTTGTCCTGGGCATCTTCCATAGCATCATACAAGGCATCCTCGTGCTTGGTCTTACCAACGGAACCATCGTGGACCTCAGCCAAACCCTTCTCCAACAACTGAACCTGGTATGGAACATTCTGACCAACCAAGTAAAGGTTACCGATGAAGCCACCGACTCTGTCAACATCATAGACCTCGACAGTGACATCTCTCTGCAACAAATGTTTGTTGTTGTAGTCAAGGACCTTCTGGGATTCAGGGGACTCCTTGTTGATGGACATAAGACCACCGAGAACAAGAACTAGACGAATTCCCTCACGTGGAAGAAGGACTCTGAAACGATTTGGAGAAATGACATACTCAACGTAACCCTTGAGCTTAGTTTGCAAAGTTCTCAAGTGAACTCTAGCTCTACCGGCGTCTTCAGAAGCTTCAATGATCTTTTCTGGTTCTGGAATCTTTCCTGAGTGGATACCCTTCTTCTCCTTGATAGCGATGTTCTCTGCCTCAATCAAAGCGTCCCAGTTGGCAGCTCTGTCTTCATCACCACGACGATGTCTAATAACAGTGGCATAACCGTTCAAAACAACAGTCTCAGACAAGTTCTTACCATTTGGTAAAGTGATGGTGACGAGTGGGTTTTCATTTCTGAAGGCATCGGTTTGCAATTTGACCTTCTTACCAACATATTTACGAACGAATTCTCTAGCCTGCGGAAGAAAAGCGGCAGTAGGGTCATTAGATCTTGGGGATCTGAGAGAGGTGAGATGGACAATTTGTTGTGTATCATTCTGCAAGTCGATGGCGAATGTGTCTGGTGAGATAACACGAGCAATTGTGCCCTCAATGGTTGTACCGATCTTGAATGTGGAGGCGGACTTAGAAGCAACTGGAGCTGGCTTAACGAGAGACTTCCAGAGGTTCTTACCACTGGCCCTACCCTTCTTTTCGGCTGCTCTCAAAAGACTCATAGCCTGTGGTCCAAGAAGCGTACTCTGCCAGTCAGAGACTTCAGCAAGACCGGCCTCGAGGATCTTGGCGTGGATGTTACCTGCAGGATGATGGACTTTAACGACAGCGACATCTGTAGAAGAGACACCAACGAACTCAACATGGACTTTTTGGTTAACGAGTCTGGTCTCAATGTACTTTCTGGCCTCTTCTCCGAATGGCTCAGCTGGTGTACCGGTTTTGGCATCGGCACTTCTTGGAGTTCTGTAACCGGCCATCAAGGTGACAAGTTCGAAATCACTACCATCGTCAAAGAACAGCTTGGTGACGACTCTGTCACCAGAAATTGCCTTCTGAATGATAGCCTTGTACTTGAAGTTCTTGCGGAATCTGCCCTTGACGAGATCAGCCATTGTAATTAGTGATTATAGTTTTTAGTGTACTAATGTTTTGGTGGCAACGTCCAAGAGAGTCGAAATCTGCGGAGACGATGCGTTGGCCTCGATCCTCGATCTCGACGCAGACGCTAAAATATCCCGATCCGGCAATTCACCTGTTTGGGAACACGATAACACTTTCATTCAAGATCA
>JAKTVK010000222.1:0-20650 GCA_030557155.1 Petasospora amylophila | reverse complement strand
CTATTGCAGTGTTTCATTGAGTTGTCTTCTCTTCACATTAGAGGTTTGAGATGGTGGGGCTCTAGTTTCCATAAAGATGGATAGTAATCATTTTTAATTGTCATACTAGTGACAGGCCGTAGTCATCACTAGTTAATATTAAAACTTATGAATTTCCAGTGGGGTATCACTATGTGAGAAGAGGTCGCAAGAACTAGACTGCTGCTTATTGGCGGGGGCTTAAACCTTGGTGTGTTGCATTCATGTAACATAATGTCTCGTATGGACTTTCATGAGATCAATTTCTCTGACTCCAGCCACCCTCAACACCAATGATACTTGTTTCTCTAGTGGCTAGTGAAGGCTATTGACAGTATTGCCCCGCATAACTATACCATACAGGCTGTATATAGATTGTACGAATCAGTCAAATGGCTGTCATGCTGTCTGGATCAACGTGATGTATCTAGTAGAGACCATTGAATCCAACACTCCCGTAGGATCTAGAACTATGGACCTCATCCCCACTTATTCAGCATTGGGTAACAAGGTTTACCGAGAACAATGAAGTGCTTGACACAAATTCACAAACTTTGCATAAAGGTTATGGACCACATGTCATAGAGTTGAAGACCTCCAACACACTGAACCTCATAATGCATTAAAACACTTCTAAATCAGTCTCAATCTAAATACCATCTAACTGCTTATGCTACTTCACCCCTTCCTGATCCTTCACTGCTTACCTCAACTACAGTTCACACCGAGATTAACAAAGATACCGGTGACTGTGGGGGGAGGGGGAAAGGTGGATCGTCGTTTTCCGCTTGCGCGAGCCCTGAAGAAAGCCATCGGCTTTATCCCGCCAAAACCACAGGCTGCGAGATCACCGTGGCATTTGATTGGTTATTATCACAGCCCTGCGCCTCTGGATCTTTGAATGGCATCTTCCTCTAATTCCGACTTGCAATTTATTTTCCCCCTGCGTTAAGATTTGTGAAGGAAAGCGCTGTGCTGTTTGGCTGGCGCTTCCCCAGTGGCCCAAAGCGGAAGCTCGGCGCGCAGACTTTTCCGCACCCCGCGGCTCCCGCACAAACAATTCGCGAAACCGTTTGGATCAGAAGGGGGACTCAGTTGCCTAATTAGGACAATCTACTGATAAAGCCCTGTTCCCGCCTTCTATTTGAAGATAAAACAACCACTGGGCGGGCGATGCTTTTCCCCGTCTCTGGGTAATATATAAAGCCAGACACATCTTCAAATATATATTTTTTTTTGCGTTTGATTATTTCTGATCATCAACATACAAACCAACCTTACAATGGAACGTTTGCAACAGATTGCCTCCCAGGCCACCGCTGCTTTGGCCCCACCACCAGCTCCAGCTCACCCACTTGATCCTCTTTCCCCAGCTGAGATCAAGGCTGTCGTTGAGGTTGTCAAGAAGAACCACCCAAACCCATCCGCCATCTCCTTCAATGTCGTCACTTTGAGAGAGCCAACCAAGAAGTCCTACCTTGCTTGGAAGGAGAAGAACGGTCCATTCCCACCAAGAATGTCCCACTTTGTCATCTTGGAGTCCGGTAAGACCGGTGTCCAGGAAGGTATTGTCGACATCTCCAACATGTACGTCACTGGTTTGAAGCACGTTGAGGGTGTCCAGCCAATCTTGACCGTTGAGGACTTGCAGTCCACCGAGTCCATCATCAGAACCGACCCTTCTGTCATTGAGCAGTGTGTCAAGTCTGGTGTCCCAGCTGACAAGATGCACATGGTCTACTGTGACCCATGGACCATCGGTTACGATGAGAGATGGGGTAACTCCAAGAGATTGCAGCAGGCTATGATGTACTACAGATCCGACGAGAACGACTCCCAGTACTCTCACCCATTGGACTTCATCCCAATTGTCGACACTGAGGAGAAGAAGGTTATCTTCATTGATATCCCAGACGTTAGAAGACCACTTTCTAAGCACCCACACTCCAACTTCTACCCAGCCGATGTTGTCAAGAAGCACGGTTACAGACAGGATGTTAAGCCAATCAACGTTACTCAGCCAGAAGGTGTCTCTTTCAAGATGACCGGTAACGTCATGGAGTGGTCCAACTTCAAGTTCCACATTGGTTTCAACTACAGAGAAGGTATTGTTTTGTCCGATGTCACTTACAACGACCACGGTAACGTCAGACCATTGTTCCACAGAATCTCTCTTTCCGAGATGGTTGTCCCATACGGTGACCCATCTTTCAAGCACTTCAGAAAGCACGCTTTGGATATCGGTGAGTACGGTGCTGGTTACATGACTAACCCATTGGCCCTCGGTTGTGACTGTAAGGGTGTCATTCACTACTTGGATGCTCACTTTGCTGAGAGATCCGGTGCTCCATTGACAGTCAAGAACGCTGTCTGTATCCATGAGGAGGATGAGGGTATCTTGTTCAAGCACTCCGACTTCAGAGATGACTTTGCTACCACCATTGTCACCAGAGCCACCAAGCTTGTCATTTCCCAGATCTTCACCGCTGCTAACTACGAGTACTGTATCTACTGGAACTTCCTTCAGGATGGTGCTATCAGACTTGATGTTAAGCTTACCGGTATCCTGAACACTTACGTTTCTAACCCTGGTGAGAAGGTTGGCCCATGGGGTACTGAGGTTTACCCACAGGTTAACGCCCACAACCATCAGCACTTGTTCGCTCTCAGACTTGATCCAAGAATTGACGGTGACAACAACTCTGTTGTTCAGTCCGATGTTGTTCCATCTGAGGCTCCTCTTGGTTCTTTGGAGAACCCATACGGTAACGCTTGGAAGGGTCAGGGTACCGTTCTTAAGACCGTTGCTGAGTCCATGAAGTCCCAGGCTAACGCCCAGACCTCCAGATCTTGGGACATCATCAACCCATCTTCTATCAACCCATACTCTGGTAAGCCAGCTTCTTTCAAGATTGTCTCTGGTCAGACTGCTACCATGATGGCTAAGGACAACTCCGTCCCAGCCAAGAGAGCACCATGGGCCAAGAACACCATCACCGTTGTTAAGTACGATGAGGACAGACTCTACCCATCCGGTATGTTCGTTCCACAATCTTCTGGTGACGGTCAGGTTGGTATTAAGGAGTGGATTGGTGACGGTTCTGACAACGTTGAGAACACCGATATCATTGTCTTCCACACTTTCGGTATCTCCCACGTTCCAGCTCCAGAGGACTTCCCATTGATGCCTGCTGAGCCAATCTCCCTCTTGATCAGACCAAGAAACTTCTTCACTCAGAACCCAGCTTTGGATGTCCCACCATCTTACGCTTGTACTACCTCTGAGGCTAAGGTTAACGGTGGTGCTGAGAAGGTTTCCAAGTTGGACTCTGCCTCCAGATTGGCCTTCTCCAACACCGCTTCTTCTTGTTGCAAGAAGTGATTGTTGATCTTTCGTCTCTTGTATATGGAATCTTTTCAGTTCTCTTTGAAAAAAGTTTTAATTTATATGGTTTTTTGGTGTGAATATATCTTGTAGTGCTCATATATATATAGTTCTCACATTTACACTGACACAGCGTAAGTCTGAGTCCGCTGGAAACAAGATGAGCATTCGCGTACACCCGGACACCAAATCACCCCAGCTATTGTTTTGTTTTGATCTGAGCAAAGACAAACAATACAACGGCATTAAAACCAGAAGATCCAGTCTGTTGCTATGGAGAAAGAGCCGCTTGAAAGGGAAGCCACACCAGCTCCACCGCCAGAGCCCGTCTCTGCTGGGATCCCCACAAGCAACCCGGCCAAGACGAGGAAGCTTGCCACATTGCAGAAGTACACCATCTACGAGACAAGCACACGAATGTACATCGTGGGGAGCAACGGTCGTGAGACGATGTTCAGGGTGTTGGAGATTGACCTGACCGTGCCGCAGGACGAGCTGTCAGTCTTGGAAGACAACGTCTTCTTCACGAGAAAGGAGATCATGAATGTGCTATCGAGACTTGAAGATGCCAATCCGGAAGGCTTGAACAAGAAACTTACTGCTTGGGGGCTCATTGGGTTTATCAGGTTCACACAGTGCTATTACCTATGTGCCATCACTAAACGCTCGTCAATTGCCGTGCTTGGTGGTCATTACATCTACCACATTGACGATACACAGCTCATCCCAATTTGTAACAACTACAAACGTCCAGATAAGTACAGCGAAGAAGCTCGATTCCTTGCGACATTTGCCAACTTAGATCTCTCCAGGACTTTCTACTTCAGTTACACTTACGACCTCACCAACACACTTCAAAGAAACATTCTCCGAGAGAAACAGAAAGCAGCAGGACTGCCAAATACCAACAAGTTCCATGATGATTACAACGAGATGTTTGTTTGGAACACAGCGCTTTTAAAGCCTGTCACCAGTACATTTGAACGAGTGTATGATTGGTTCCAACCTGTTATCCACGGGTTCATTGATCAAGCCAATGTGACAATTCTGAACAAGAAGATCTACATCACAGTCATTGCTCGAAGATCTCATCATTTTGCAGGTGCTAGATTCTTGAAAAGAGGTGTTAACAATCAAGGTAACGTTGCCAACGAGGTTGAAACTGAACAGATCGTATGTGATATGCAGACGACAAGTTTCCACGATAGCAAGTACGGAATTTTCAACAACCCAAGGTACACATCTTATGTTCAACATCGTGGTTCCATTCCTTTATATTGGTCGCAAGAGGTGTCGAATTTGAAGTTGGCAAAGCCTCCTATTGAGATTGACTTGATCGATCCTTTCTACTGCTCTGCTGCTTTGCACTTTGATGATTTGTTCAAAAGGTATGATGCGCCAGTGTTGATCCTTAACCTAATTAAGACCAAAGAGAGAACACCGAGAGAGACGAAGTTGTTGAAGGAGTTTGAGAAATGTACTACTTACTTGAATCAGTTCTTGCCAGAGAAGGATAAGCTAAGATACACCAGTTGGGATATGAGTCGTGCTTCCAAATCTGATGGTCAAGACGTTATCGAATTTTTGGAAAAGTACGCTGATGAGACTTTAAACGCTACAAATTTCTTCCACAATGGTGTTAGTATTGCTACTACCCAACTTCAAGAAGGTATTTGCAGAACAAACTGTATTGACTGTCTTGATAGAACCAATGCTGCTCAATTTGTCATTGGTAAAAGAGCACTTGGCTATCAACTTCATGCCTTGGGTATCATTGATGATGTATTCATTGATTACGATTCAGATGTCGTTAACATCTTGACTGAGATGTTCCATGACCATGGTGATACCATTGCTTTACAATATGGAGGATCTCATTTGGTTAATACTATGGAGACCTACAGAAAGATAAACCAATGGTCATCACACTCAAGAGATATGATTGAGAGTATTAAAAGATTCTACAGTAATTCGTTTGTCGATGCACAGAGGCAGGAGGCTATTAACTTGTTCCTTGGTAATTATGTCTGGGAGCAGGGCAAACCGATGCTATGGGATCTGAATACTGATTATTACTTACACAACATTCACTCAATGCCAACAGAGAAGAGAAGTTACCGGTTTTGGTGGACCGACAGTCATTTGTTGAAATTTGGAGAGATCTATGATGTTCCTAAAGATGGTATCGTGATTAAAAGACTGGATCCGTATCCTGGATTTGTTGATAATTACTGGAATGAGTACTATGTTCCAAGGAAACTGACATATTTTGAGACTCTGTTCGATATCAACATGAACTCCACTCTGAGATATATCCTCCCAGCCACATCTGTGCAAGAAGCATTTGAGATCTCACCGTTCAAATCGAGAAAGCAGACATCTATCAATTACAAGCTGAGAAAGAAGGAACGGAATAAGAAGATCACTTTCAAGGATGCCATCAAGGATGATCAACCAATGGAGTATGATGAATTCCAAGTCGCACTCTCCAAGAGACAAAAATCATTCTTCAAAGATGCTGCTGATAACATGTTTGCCAAGATCAGGGAAGAGAAGAGTAGCTTAGGTTTCCAAACGTTTGAACCTGTTGCTGATCATGCTGACATGTCCGCAGTGGTTACACTTGCACATGACACCGATGATGATGACGATGATGACTCCATTTTCACCTGTGCTTCCAGTCCAACTGTGAATATCAAGCCTGCGAATCTCCATCTTTACGAGGAGGTCTGTTCCACGGACTTTTTGAAAGGTATTCGTCGTCAAGGATCAGCCATGGTTCCTAGATTGGCATCGCAGAACTTTGAATACAACATGAGTATCCCCGATGTCTCTGTACAGGATGTTGGATTGTATGAGAGTATCACAAACCCTGGGGGTCTTAGTGAGCTTTCTAATGGGTTTATGAGTTACGAAAACAACGAGGAGAGTGTTATGAAATTCTACACGTCATGATTACAAGTCATTTAATGATCATTAATTTTCAGTCGTAAAATTACTCTTTAAAAGCGGCATTGATAGTCTTAACAAATTCTGATGAGGGAACTTTTTGACAATTTTCAATTGCCTTTGCAGCTGCCAGTGTATGTTTCAGCTCATCTGTTTTGATCCATACTTTCCCGTTCAAACCAATGGCAATTTCAAACTTACATTTCTTCACAAGTTGGTTTAAAAGTGGGTGGTTAACATCAAACAACAAAGCTCTAGCAAAAGCCAAGTTAACGTCAAAGTCATATCCTCCCTCCAAAAGACCAAACCCACCGTCTTTGCCCGTTGTTGGGTCCATACACTCGATCTCAACGTCCACCTCGGGGCTTGCATTGGAAACACGAGCATACACGAGGTTGCCAACTTTCAAGTTCGGTCTGTTCTTCTTCGAAGCGTTAGGGAAAGCCATCGCACTGAGCGACACTGGGAAGGAGAAGTTCGATAGAGAGACACGGAAGGAGTCACCGAATGAGCCTGTTACAATGCCAATGACGTAGTCGTTCGTGGAGGGCACGTACCTGCGGCCATTTGTCTCGATGTGTACGGATTTGTTACCAACTTGTAGGAGACCAGCCTGGACGGGGATGATCTCGCCTGTGATCGGCGTGGTGTGCATGCCCGGGCCGAGGGCAATGTCGTTGTTGAGCTGCAGAGGGGTGTCGTCACCCGGTATAATAAGCATCGACATCTGGGCTTTTCTAACGCTTTTTGTTTTCTTAAAGTGGTGAAGTTCCATGACTTTGAAGCTGCGATGGCTTTTGAATTTTTTGGGATGAATGATTACATAAGCACGGAGATCGGTATGGCCACTCGGATTATGTAATCATTAATTGGTATGGCCACGCATCGCTCTTCTCTACGCAATCAATCCACAAATCGAACAACCATATAATATTGACTGGTTTTTCTAAGTTATTTAGTTCATTTATGCTTCTGTTTCCAAGCTTTGGCGTGAATTTGCACTTGGTTCCGAAACAACAGCGCAGATCTGTCGACGTGAATTACAGTTGCTCACTGGGGGAAAAGAGCCGCTTGATGGGGAACATAACCTCCGGGTCGAACAAATCACTTCAAGAAAGCTTCATTACAGGTACAATGTCAAGTGTGAAATCACATCCAAGTAGGGAGGCTTATGTAAGCTCAGGCAAAGGGGGACGCATCTCAGTGCATAGACGTTGGCGTGCGATAGGGAACCGATACGTATAAGCTGAACTATATAAATGAAGAACAAAGTGAACCCTGATCACAACATGCCCAAATTTCACCCAGTAACATAAACAACTTAGAGTTATGATGGATAAACTGCTCCATCTCCATCAATCGTTACAATCTGTCGCCCCCGTCCATCGTCGTTCCAAGCGCATTGCATTCATTTTAGCAGCCGTTGGTGTCAGTTTCGATAACCTCAACACCGCTGCTGCCATCACCTCATTCTTTTCTATTTTAGAGCACTTCGATACTACATCTTCCATTGCATCATGGACTCTGTCTGCTTATGCCCTCACTTTGGGGTCCTTTATCATGCTTGGAGGTAAACTCGTGGATATCCTAGGCGCTGACCGCGTTCTACCTGTGGCTATGTTCATGGTGTCGATTCTTGCACTTGTGTGTGCATTGGTGGAGAACATCATTGCTTTGATTGTTATAAGAGCTTTCCAAGGGTTTTTTGCAAGTATGCTCGTGCCTTCTTGCTTCTCTTTAGCTGGTAATTATTTCAAAGGGAAGGCACATAGCATTGCACTGTTAGCGTTGATCTTTGTACTAAATTCTTCATTTGGTATTGGATTATTCTTTGGTGGTTGTTTCACTGAGAGCGCAGTGGGTTATAAAGGTGTGTATTACCTTACATTCTCTGTTTCATTGTTCATTGTTATTTTGTTATACCTTATAATGGTCCCTGTTGAAAAATCAGAAGAGGCTAAAAAGATGGACCTCAAACAGTTGGATTACTATGGCTCCGCAATGCTGGTCATTGGCGTCTTGCTTGTCACTTTGGGTTTCACAGAAGCTGCCAATGGTTGGAGTCGTCCAGCTGTGTATGTGACCATCCCACTTGGTGTTCTCACCATTGCATCTGCACTTGTTTTTGAAATCGTTTACATTGGTAACTTTAAAGACAAGGTCATGGCTAAGTCTTCAGTCGATGCTGGAGAGAAGGATCCAGAGTCCGTCACAATCATGGACCCTGCTATGGACGATTGGAGATATAAGATTCAGCTTCTTTTCCCTCGTGAGCTCTTCCAAATTCCGAAGATCTACTTCTATCTCATGGCTGCTCCACTTAATCAGCTATGTTTCAGTGCACTCTTGACTCAAAGGGTCCAATTCTGGATCGATGTCGAAGGAGATACACCTCTCATTGCATCTATTAAGACCCTTCCAACAGTTGCTGGTTTACTTACCGGTTGGGTCCTAAGCACTCAACAGAAAAGAGTTTACAAAATTGGTACCAAATGGATCATCGCATTTACACAACTGGCATGTCTTGGTTGTCTTGTATGGGTGAGTCGTACCGATATCAAAGTGAAACATCATTATTGGATCTATGAATTTGTGCCGTTGTACATTTATCCAATCAACGGTAACATCTTCTTCGCCTTCTACTTCAATGCTGTGTATAAGGGAACTCCAAGTCATCTCCAAGGTGTTGTTTCCGGGTTAACCTCCACGTTGAACCAAGTCGCAGTGTCATTACAAAACTCCATTCTTGCATCCATCTTGGGCAATCTCTATCTCGCTGTCAATTGGTCCCAACAGGAACAACTAAGTAAAAAGTTCGATAACTGTTTCTATTTCCTCTTTGGGTCAATGGGGGTTGGTTTCTTCCTGATGCTTTTGGTGGACAACCAGCAATTACAGGAAGAAACACCAGCTGTGGATAAAGATATCCCTGAAGAATCTATCGTTGAAGTGTGAATCTAATATATTTATAATACAACAACCATTTGATTCTTCAATGTTAGTAGGTAGGCTCTCGACCGAGAGCCGAGGGCCGAGGGAAGTTTCGCGGGGGATGACCCCAACCCTCCGAGAAAGATGGGAAAGTTCACCAACTAAAAACTCCAGTTTTAATGGAAGATAAACAACAGATGACGGAATATAAGATGAACGGTTCATCGAATGGCAACGGGTCGTTGCACGAGCAGGACTCGTCGTACAGCCAACTTGAGGAGAGTATGGTGTCGTTACTGGAGAGTGAGTCCGTCATACTCCCAAATGAGAACAAAACCGCAAAGAGTCTTTATCGTAAATGTGCCAAGTTGTTCATCAACAAGAAGTTTGTTGAGAGTTATATGCATACGAAGCAACTCGCCGAGGTGTCGCTAAGGCTTGTTGAGCAAGGGAAGATCGATGAAGAGCTTTTTGTGAACGTTTGGAGCTTATACTTCAATCTCATTGATGTCATCTTACACAAGGAATCAGATCTTGTTTCTAAAGAGCAGAGATTGGAGATTGATGAATACTTGGTTTCAGATGCTTTTGAATCGCTTTCCAATCTCAATTTCATTGTGGATCCAAAATTGATACTTTTACTTACGCTTATCAAGTTGAACAACGATAAGACTGATCTTGTGGAACTTAGACAACAAGTGGAGATGTACATTGTTAAAGCTGTGACGACGTTCCCGGAAGAAGATCCGGCATTTGAGAGTTATCTCGAACTTTTAGAAGTGTACCATGTTCATCTGTTGTTGAAACTTGAAGACGTTGAAGAGATTGAAATGCTTATCAAGTCAAACCCACACATCAGAGACCCAGAAGAGATGATTGTGAGGCTTAAACAGGCTAAAAGGGACCTAGAAGAAGAGAAGAAACGCAAGGCCGAGTTGCAGAGGAAGAAAGAACTTGCTGCACAGAGAAGACGTGAACAGAGAGCACAAGAACGTGCCAAAGAGAACCTTTACAGAGAGATTGAAACGGCCAAGAAGGAAGCCATTGAGAAGACAAGTAGACGTGAATTGACCAAGAAGGAGAAACCCAAAGACTCGTCATCATCTTTAACAGTGCTGGAAGCCATTAAGAAACGGTTCCAAGTGCTCAATAACACATCATCACTTGTGCTTATCTTGTCTCTTTTGTCCGTCATCGTGTTTGCTCAGAATAATAGACTCTTGCTCAACGGTCGTCTAAGACAGTATCTCCGCACTTTCTGGCAGAAAGTCCAATCCACGGCCGAGATGGCCCTTCGTGTTACATATATGTAATATATATACACTACGCATTGTCCATAATAATTAAAATACATTGCGCTTTATGGTGTCTATGTCCCGATCCGGCAACTTCCCCAATTAGGCCATTGTTGCCATTTTCGCGAATTTTGGTTGTTGATTTTATGGGAGGAACGAAATGGGCGAAATTGGACGGTTAACGAAACAGGAGGCCACCACCGCACATTCCTCCACCGAATCACAGCGGAGAAACTTCACCTTTTCCATCCGACGAACACACACAATTTCCCACCTGCGCTGTCCATCGCCCCGCTGAGCCTCTTTTCCCGCTTGCAAAACACGTCTGTCTCCATCGGACGAGACAACCATATATATATATACACACCACGCTCATAAGGCTACGCATTTTTGAAGCAGAATCACTTTGATCTTTTGTTGTGTTCACAGGTCTGTTCTATTGTCCTAATCCATCTGCATATCCCCTTTTTTGAAACAGCCTTACTCCATCGAAAACAATGTCGGACGTTCCAGTTGAACAATCCGATGACATTTACCCATTGGCCTTGCTCATGGACGAGCTCAAGCATGACGACGTGACCAACCGCGTCAATGCCATGCAGAAGCTCGATACCATCGCCTTAGCGCTTGGTCCGGAGAGAACAAGGGAAGAGCTCATCCCGTTCTTACAAGAAGTTGCACAGGATGACGAAGACGAGGTCTTTGCCGTTCTCGCTGAACAGTTGGGCCGTTTCGTGCCCCTTATCGGTGGCTCAGAACACGCGGAGATCTTGATTCCGGTGTTGGAGCTCTTGGCCGGTACAGAGGAACCTGTTGTCAGAGACAAGGCCGTTGAGTCTTTGAACGAAGTTGCTTCGCAACTCTCAACGGAACAAATCAAAGAGAAGTTCTACCCATTGGTTGAGGAATTGGCTGGTACCGAATGGTTCTCTTCCAGAGTTTCCGCTACTGGTTTGTTCCAAAGCATCATTGTAAGGGTTGATGACACTTTGAGAAAAAACCTCTTAACAACCTATTCCAAATTGGTGCATGATGATGGTCCAATGGTTAAAAGGGCCGCTGCTACACATTTGCCAAAGATCATCGATTTGTTAAGAGAAAACCCAAATTGTTCCAATGAACAAGATTGGGATATCATTTCTTCTATGTTCCAATCATTGACCACAGATAAACAGGACTCTGTTAAGTTTTTGTCCGTTGATGTCCTCATATCCATTTTGCAATTCTTCAATTCTCGAAACGACATTTCACATCACCAGGATCTTTTGAACAGTGCTCTCAATTTGATCCAGGATTCAAGTTGGAGAGTTCGTTATATGGCTGCTGACAGATTTGAGAAAATTGCCACTCAATTCGAAGGTGATTACGACATGATCAACGAATTGATAGATCCATTTTTGAAACTTCTGAAAGACAACGAAGGTGAAGTTAGAAAAGCCATTGCTAAACAACTTCCAGGATTCTGTAAACTTATTAAACAGGATGTTCTCTATAACAAAGTTATTTGGAGAGTTGAAGAACTCAGCAGAGACCCATCTGAATTTGTCAGAAGTGCATTGGCGAGTGAAATCACCGGTTTGACACCACTCATGGAAAAAGAAGTTGTCATGAAGGATCTTCTCCCTATCCTATTGACAATGTTGAAAGATGAATATCCAGAAGTGAAGTTGAACGTGATCTCCAAGCTTAAGGTTGTCAATGACGTCATTGGTATTGATATTTTGGCTCAACATTTGCTTCCAGCCATTTCTGAATTGGCAAGGGATAAACAATGGCGTGTCAGATTAGCCATCATTGAGTATATCCCATTATTGGCTGATCAATTGGGTGTTTCATTCTTTGGTGAAGAGTTGGGTAATCTCGTTTTGTCTTGGTTATGGGATAACGTTTACTCCATTAGAGAAGCTGCCGTTACAAACTTGGAGAAATTGGCCAAGATCTTTGGATCCAAATGGGCAGATGAAGAGATAATTGAAAGAATCTTGAAGAGTGATGAAAGTTCATTCAACAACTTTGTCTATCGTCTCACATCGTTGTTCACTTTAACAAGACTGATTCCAGTTGTTGATAAAGAAATTGTCATCACTAAGATCTTACCATTTGTTGATAAATTGGCTTTGGATCAAGTTCCAAACATCAGATTCAACGTTGCCAAGAGTTATCTCACCACTTCACAGGCCTTGTTGAACAAATATTCAACAGATTCATCATCATCGGAACCACTCACCGGTGCTCAACGTGAGAAATCCATTCAATATATCAAAGAGAAGATCTTACCAATTGTGGAAACGTTGAAGAATGACAGTGACGCTGATGTTAAATACTTTGCATCTCAGTCCTATGACGGAATCGTGGCCTTGCTTGAAGAAAACTAGATGTTCATGATTAATCCATTTTTTTGGTTTGGTTTTCCCCCATGACCCACCCATTTGTTATTTTTTTTTATGTATAACTCACCTTTTTTTGTACTTGATTTTAAAACATGATTCGTTGCTATATGAATACTCCTGTAATTAGTTGATAACAGTAATGAAAGCAAATGTTATTATTATAAGGAGATGAAAACACCCGGACATCACATATAACACCCGAACACCACTTTCATATCTTCCAAATGGATTAAAGCATGGTTATAAGGGTGCTATGTCTTTCAAATTAGTATCATTAGACTCAGTTTTGTCTGAATTATTTTATAGTACTAATTTACAAGCCTCAAACGCATTATTTTAGTTGTCATTTTTGATAAGAATAACATCATCATCATTTCAATCTTACTAAAGCTGTTCTTGACTCTATTTTCTAGCAAAAATCTAACTTTTTCTGAAAAAAAAGTGTCAAAAACTACTCAATTGCAATATAGCAATAAAAATTCTGAGCTGAAAGGTATAAAACTATGATATTACCACGTATAACACTATAAAACACAGCTGTGCAGTTGTAGGTGTACGGTCGACCCCGCGAAAGCCCTGTATAAAATCCGAGAACCACACTCAAACGCCACCAATTAAAGAGCCATAGCTATCAATTGATATACAAATATGATCGACAAACAGGAGAAATACGACCGTCAACTGAGACTATGGGCCAATTCTGGCCAATCGCGTCTCGAGAACGCGCGTGTGCTCGTTGTTGAACCGACGATAACGTCATTAGAGTTGTTAAAGAACTTGATCTTACCCGGTATTGGACATTTCACCATCTTATCACAGACACGTACGATAGGTGATGATGATCTTGCAGCTAATTTCTATCTCAGGGATGAGGATATCGGCAAGGACTGGACGGAGACGGTGGTTAATAACTTGGGTGAGTTGAATGAAGAGGTTAAGAGTCGAGTTTTGAACGTTAAGGACATTAACAGTTGGTGGGATGAAGTTACACAGGATTTTTGGGCAGAATTTGACCTGGTGGTGATGCCTTTGGAATATGAGAGGGCTATGAAGGATCTGTATGAGTTGAACATCCCCACAATTGTCATTAATAGCATTGGGTTCTATGGGTTTATGAGAGTGATCACCCAAGAGTTTGAAGTCGTTGAGACACACCCGGAAACGTTGTTAGACTTGAGGGTTTTAAGTCCATGGAAAGAGTTGAAAGATTACTGTGATGACATTGATATCACCGGTATGACCGTGGAAGAACAATCACAAGTACCTTATTTGGTAATTCAAATCAAGGCGTTGGATCAATGGCGAAGAGAACATGGCAACATGGACCCTAAGACAGGTGCCGAGAAGAATGAGTTTAAGAAGTTGATTCAATCATGGAGAATGGAGTATGGTCAAGCCAATTTCGATGAGGCTATTGATAACTCTAGAAAATCGTTAGTTGAGTTGAAAGTGAGATCTAACGTTGAAGAGATTTTTGATAAATTGGATACACATTTTACCCACTCTTCCAAATTCTGGTTACTGGTTAAGGCATTGAAACGATTTGTTGATAAGAATGACGGTTTTTTACCATTGAAAGGTGAATTACCAGATATGGATTCCTCCACTGAACAGTACATCTCATTACAAAAAATCTATAGGGCTAAAGCCCAAAATGACTTCGAATTATTTAAGGAGGAACTTTCACTAATTGATAAAGAACACGGTATTGGTGATGATGAGATCCAAACGTTTGTCAAGAATTGTAACCATATCTATTTTGCTGAGAACTCTGCAATGGCAATAACCGATAAGAATTTCTCACGTATAATCAAGGAGTCCTCACCGTTAGCCGTGGTGTTATTGGCTAATGTCTTGATCCAATCGTACATCTTGAAACACCGCACATTCCCACCACTGAGTGCACAACACGAGCTTCTGGAGATGTCACATGACTACCGCCTCATGGAAGACGGGTTGGAAGCGGTGTTGTACGAGATGCTGCGGTCACAGGGTGTCGAGTTGGGCAACATCGCGGCGTTGATGGGTGGTCTCGGTGGCCAGGAGGCCATCAAGCTCATCACCAAGCAGTACATCCCCTTGGATAACACAATGGTGTTTGACGGTATCAAAAGCTTAACAGAGAAGTGGAAAGTTGAATAAGATTATACAAGGTTGCTATCTGCGCTTAGATAAATAACTCTTTCCACAGATGACTTAGTAGTCATTACCCCAGTTCTTATCAGTATAACCCTATAGCTCCATAATATGTCTATAACAATAGAAGAAGATGGCCTCGGCCCCGGAGGCACACGTGATATATAAGCCAAGTAAATAAAACAACATAAATGGCTGCCTAAAAGAACCAATCAGATTAAATTACCCGGTTTAAAATTGGCCGGCTGTTTGGAAAGCCGAGGCAAACCTTATTGCGCAACTTGGCTTCGCGATATAAAAGCCCCACTAGTGCCGCCACTTTCCTCCTTCACACACATCTTCATACAAACAGTACAAACAAAGCACAAATGGCTACCTTGGAAAAGATCCAGAACGGCATCGACTCGCCCCTCGCACGTTTCCGTAAGCTGTCTCCTACTTTGACACACGCTTTCAACGATTACCCCTTGTTTTATGAGTTTGTGAACAAGGCGTTATCTATCACCATCATCAACTCGTTGGCCTCTTTTGTTGCCAAAGTCGTGCTGGCTTTCAAGAGTGAGCTGGTTGACCGGTTTGCCCCAGCTGTGTACGACTACTACCTGCTCGTTGACCAGTGGATAGTTGATAACGTGTTTGTTAAGTACGTCGATGCTTATCTCCCACAATTGAAGACGCTCCATTACACAGATTTAACCCCCGGTGCTTTGAAGCAAAGTGCTTTGAAGTACGCTGGCCAAGGGAAACAACTGGCACAGACCCAGGTTGAATCCCTTGGTGGCTACGTCAAGTCCACCGCGGACCCTATCGTTACAAACAAGGTTAACCCCGTGCTTGCCCCTGTCAACAAGACTTTGGAATCCGTCATTGACACCTATCTGCCAACAAGTACACCATCTACTTACACAGAGTCTAATGAGGTTACCAAGTTGTTCCATTTGACACGTGATGCCACCGGTCGTACTTTCACCGTTGTGCAAAACACGGCTAATAAGGCTTTACACTTACCTTCCCATATCTCTGTCCACGTGTCCAAAGTTTATGACTCTGAGTTGAAAGAACATAAATCGGTTCCATCTGCTATTGTTCATACTTCGTCGGAACTCGTGTCTGAAGTTACGGCAAACTTGGGTTTGAACAAGAAGACTACTGACGTTCCTGCAAAGATTAACGGTATCGTTGAAGTTTCTGCTAAGGCTACCGGTGCAGTTAGAGAAACAGTGGAGAACGTTGCCGGTGAAATTACAGTTGGTGCTTAACTCATAAGGTTTTAATTATCGGGGTTTTGTTTTTATAATGGGTTGCTTTCGCTATGTTAAGGGTAATTTTAACATTACTGATAAGAGATTAATGGATCATCGCTTGGCTATATAACTTTTTTTTTGCTTATAATTCTTTTTCTGGAAATTGTGTTTGGATAATAATGATATTATAACAGAGTAAATAAGACCTTGCTTGTCTTATCTTTTTCTTCTATATCCCTTTTGTACTAAGGGCTTCAATGTATACATTTTTTGGTGTCATATTACGTAAGCTTGCTGTCACATGATCGCAGATCATGTTTACGTAATCCTTTACGTAAGCAAAAACACCCATTACGTAAGCACCCAGACACCCAAGTAAATCGCTCCAAATATAAACATATGAAATGTCAACACAACGTTTCCCAACCTCATTGAAGAGAAACAAACGCATAATGACATCGACTCCGAAGAAATCGACAGAGGCAGAAGACGTTTTGGAGTTTTTAAACTCACTTCCAGATGCTGATAAGAAGAATTCCACTGCGGCCACAGGCGCTGATAGCAGTGACATTATGGACTTCTTGGATGAATTAGAAGCTAGTGATAAGAAGAAGACCAAGTCAAACAAAGAGGTTAAGACCCCAGTAGCCCCGGAGACAGTAGAGACCAAGGATGAAGAGAAGGAGGCCAAGGATGAAGAGGTGGACACGCTGCCAGATCCAATTGCCTCGATCTCTAATTGGTGGTCCTCCTCAGGTTCTGCCACGGTGAACTCCTTCTGGTCTAATGCTCAACAGATGGGTAAGAAAGCCCAAGAGGAGGCTACAAAGCTATCACAGAAAGCACAAGAGGAAGCCGGTAAATTAGCTACACAGGCTAAAATTGATGAACAGTTGAAGAAATTGCAAACTTTACAATTGGATGAAGAGACAAAGAAGAAAATCATTGCCGCAGGTGATGAAATGGATCCTACTCGTGCTTTAGATTTCTTCACCAAGAACATCTCTTCAGTTTTCAGTTCAATGCTATCAACAGATGAAATTTTGAAGATTAGCGTGACACACGATTTGGAGAATTACTACGTTGAAACCATAGTTTCAAAGAGTTTCAAGAAAGTTATGAAACAGGTCCAAGGTGGTATCGGGATTGAACTTGTCACTAACACTGCCAAAGACCATAACAAGAGAAATCTAAACATCTTTGAAGGTAAAGCTATCGATGGTGAGAAACTTGCATTGGCAAATCTTGAAACTGCGATTAAAGACGCACAGAAGTCTGATGAAGAAGAAGGAGTTAGATATTCAAACTTATTCATCTCTATCGTTGCAATTCAACCATTTGCTAAGAATGATGAAGACAAAGAAACAACTACAATTGATACCTCTTCTGGATCTTCATTCCATTTCCTCATCGTTCTTAAAGATACAACAAACGACATTAGCATCATCACAAAATCTCAGGCATTCCCATTGAAATGGGCAACATGGCTAGATGGTTCTGAAGATCAACAGGTTGATAACAACGCTGACGAGGAAGAAGGTGTTGACCCTTCAGAATGGGTCAAGGATTGGGTGTATGATGGTTTATCTCTCAGTTTCGGAGTGTTGGCTCAAAGTTATGTTGTTAAGAGAATGGGTTATGATTGATATCCCACCACTGCTGTCTTTTTTTTTGTGTAATGGCATTAGGTTTCTACTTTTTGGTACATGTAGTATCATATATATATTTACTCATCAGCTGCATTGGTATCGTACTGTCTCAACAACATTTGCAATGATTTCTCACCATTAGCAATGCTCTTCTTATCCCAATCCACTACTAATGGTGGTACAAACAATCCATCTTTAACCCATTGATCAAATCCTTCGTTTCTCAATTCAATTGCACCGAGTTCCTCGGGGATCTTGACTTTTTTAAAATCTTCATCGACAAACTGTGGGAAACTGTGTTGGAAAGTCTTGATAAGTGATGGTTTCTCATTGACGAATGAACGTAACAGTTTAAGTTGATCATACGTAGGTAATTGATCAACGATCTCTTCAATGGAGTATTTAGGCAAACCTGAGTCCTCATTCTTACCCTTCGTAATCCAATTCCATAGAGAACGTGGTTTGGACTCCACGGAAGATTGATTTGGTGGAGATGTGGGATTCGATTCAAGTTCAAGAGTCTGGAGAAGACGTGTAGCAGGACGTTTGGAAGAGTGGAAAAGAGTGATCACTCCTGGAGTGTTTTGCAAGGTTTTAAGCATTGACATTTGTACTTATAAATTGGTTATAACAGAGATTGCTAACTATGATCTTATACTTATAATTGGTTCTATAACAGAGATTGCTAAAGTCATTAAAGAAGGCGGGTTAAGCGGGCCTTTGGAACCGCGAAACCAGCAGGATATAAAACAAGTTCGCGGAGAATCTGGGGAATCGGTATGGGCCACAGACATTCCACTACGGGTTTATAAAGTATTAGCCCATATATTATAGCATAACAAAGAATGAACGAATGAATGACATATATCACAGAGAGTATCTGAACTCCGGGTTTTGCTTATCGGTCAGATCGGCAAACTCAATGTTTTCGATCTTCTCATAGTTATCACCCATAGCTTCTCTCTGTTTATCTCTCTTCTTATTCTCAAAGTAATAAGAGAAGAACAACGTAAGCATCAGCACAATGGAAGCGACATAGCAACCGACAATGGTACCTTTAGCAGTGTGGTAAGAAGGAGCCTCAGAGGACTTAAAAGTCTGTGGTCCAATCATGTTACCGGTACAATAAGCGATCAAAAAAATGGCATTACCAACGACTTTCTTGGTATGACCTGCAACGTTAGATTGGAAGATGGAGAGCATACAAATCATACCAAGATCAGAGACTGTCATGATAAACAATCCACCCATACGTGCACTTTTAGGAGATGCAAATGCCAGCATGGATGAGCCCGTAACAGAGATACAAGTAGCAAGGATAGAGACCCAGATTCTACTCTTGATCAACCCGAGAGAATAAAGCGAACCAAAAGTACAAATGATGACAAACCCACATGCGGATTTACTTGCTGAAAGAAGGAGAGTCTTCTTTACTGTGAAACCGAAATCGGTGTTGAACAAGATAGAAGTGAAATTGGTAATACCACCATTTGGCACCTCATTGACAATACCAAAGAAGAAAATGACCCAAATACGATAATCCAACAAACATTCTTTCAATTGATCTTTTTTGAAAGTCTTGTTACCGAAACCTTGATTATTGGTCCTAATTCTCTCCACTGCGAGCAACTTCTCCTCCTCAGTTAAGAACCAAGCACCATTTGGAGTATCTGGGATATGGAAGTAGAATCCAATGGACATTAAAATGTTCCAAAGACCAATGATGATATAGACGACTTTCCAAGATGCAACTGACCAATCACCACCGTTTTTGTACAAACCGTAAGACATCAAATAACCGATAACTGAACCAATTGAGCATGAACCGAGCCAAACCGCGGTTCTTAAGAATTGTTCCTCTTTTCTATACCATTGAGAAGTTAAAATCACCATAGCTGGAGTGATCGAGGATTCCATCATACCCAAAAGTGTTCTCAGAGCCATAAGACCTGGTAAGTTACAAAGTGGAGAGAGACAAACGATAACACCCCAACAGAAGATGAAACATGAAGTAGCTTTAGCCACTGGGAACTTTTGTAACACCATGGAAGCTGGAACTTCAAACACCAAGTAACCCAAGTAGAACGCTGAACCTAGCCAAGAGTATTCATAGCCTGTCATGTGTAGATCTTTCTTGATACCCATAACCGCGGCAAATGAGTTTGTGATCTTGTCCATGTATTGAACAGCGTACAACAGGATAAAAAATGGCATCAAATGGAGATCGATCTTCATTCTGAGCTTTCTAGCACGTTCTGGAGTGAGTTGAAGGTTTTTAGAGGCCTCAGAGAGTCTCATGGCTTCATCAACCGTCTTGTCATCGAGTTTGAACTCACGACCATTGACTGAGAGAACGGTGTCTAAAGGCTCGTCATCAATGGATGTGATTTCAGTTGTGGTCTTGATCTTCTCCTCGTCGTCGGACATTGTGTTTGTGGGCACAAAACCTCATCAGGGATCAGATCTCCATCAGCTCCATGGATCATTGGCTACTCTTATACCCCCAGAAATTTTTCTCGGCGTCAGTTTCCAAATGATCGACGTAGAGATAAGAAAGGGACATTCATGTACGGTCGCAAGTCGCAAGTCGCAAGACCCTTTTGCAGCGATCTATTGTTTGCCAGGGTCCTCAGCCATTAGACTTATGAAGCGG